>JBBMJZ010386222.1:0-15258 GCA_037833815.1 Zingiber zerumbet | reverse complement strand
TTAAATATGACATATTTATAAGCATAGTAATAAATATAATAGATTTAGAAGTATTATTTTTGCTATTTGATTCATGTCGATCTTAATTGTGATGTCGATCTTGATTGTGATGCCGATCTTAATTGTGATATCAAATATAATATATCTCAATTGATTGAACTCAATTTGAGATCATTTCCTATTATTATCATTAAAACTTTCATAACTCATAAGTGTGCATGATGCAGTGGTAAAGCAGTCGGCCAAATAAATAAAATAATTAGAGCTTAAATTTCATATGAGATGAATATTTTAAAATTAGCTTTTAGTATATGTATAAATTGTGCTAGACAAGCTTAGAGAGGGGCGGATCCATCGGGATCCATAGGGGCGGCGTCGGCGGTCGTCCCCCTTATTGACAATGGAACCCTTAGTATTATGGAGTCCCATGCAATGACGATGCCTCCATCAAATATTACTACACCCAGCTCCAAAGGACAATGGATGCCATTGCTCGCCGCCGCACAATAAAATTTATTTCTTCCTCTATCGACACTAGTTCTACTGGACCTTTGCTTTCGCTTTTGTCTTCCCCACTTCCGTCAATAAATCATTGCTTTAATTTCTGCTTTTTATTTGTTCTTCTGCTTTCTTTTCTCATGCACCAACGCTTTCGATATGACTTTTTCCGTTATTTTATTTGAAAAATAACTTTTAAGAAAAAATAAAACATTGTAGGAATCTACGCCCCGTATCTTCTATGTGACTGAGTACATCACAGATCCAACTTGAAAAGCAGATTCTACAGCATCCATTGGGAAAGTCATCTCCGACGCTTGTGCCGCCGAACAGGTCAATGGCTTATCGCCGGAGTGAATAATCTCGGTGGTGCTGAGGTGCACTTGGACGGCAGCTTATACTTGATCGACGAACCCATTACTTTACCCATCGATAGTGGAAAATATCAAGGTACCTACATCTTTACTAATTGTGAGAATTTAATTCGAGACATTGCTAAGTAATTGAATGAAGGAGATCCATGGTGGCATGTTATACGTGAAGTTATTTGAAAAGTATTTTTTAATTACATATAATTAATTAACCATTTAAAAAATTAATCGTGCTCAGCTTAAATTACGATCGTCCCTCCATGTTTATATATATAGGGAGAGAGAGAGAAATATTGGTACGGACCACCGGTGGTCCACGTCATTTTTTTTTCATAAAACATTTTTCTCTTTTCTTTTTCCTTCGTTCTAGCCGAACCGAAGCAGCTCACCACGCCTCCTCGTTCGCCCGCCACCAGCCCGACAGCTGGTCATCTGCCCACCACCGGCGGCCTCCGGCCACCTGGACCCACCCACACGGCCACACTATAGCCCAGGGGGTGAACTCGTCGGGGATCGCGACATGAATTCCGGCTGCTGCAGCCTGCCCACCGCCGAGCTGAGAGGAAGTCTCGGCGGCGAGGGGATCTAGTCACGCAGGATTTTGGCCACGATCGCGCCGGAATCCGGCCATGATCTCGCCGGAATCTGGCGCGATCGCGTCCAGTCGCGATAGTGTCCGGAATTCGGCCACGATCATGCCAGATTGGGTTCCTTCTCAGCTCGATTTCAACCGCGATCCAATGCTATTGCGACCATGTTGGGCAGGCGACCGGATTCCGCCGCCATCACGTCTGGATTCCGATGCCATCGCATCTGGATTCCAGCGCCATCGCATCCGGATTCCGGTGCCATCGCATCCGGATTCCGGCGCCATCGCGTATTGATTCCGGTCGCCTGCCTCCGGCCGCGATCGTGCCGAAATCCGGGCGCCGGAGGTAGTGGTCAGGCGGCCGACGGACAGGCGGGTGACCAGCGGCGACGAGGCGCGGTGAGCGTGGCTTCGTTACAGTTATAGCAAGAACGAAGAAGAAAAAAACTACGAAAGAGAAAATATGGTATTAAAAAAATAATAATATGACATGGCATGCAGTTGATCCGTAACAATCCGTAGATAGAATCCGTAGCATAACAATTATATATATATATAAGCGCTTGTAAGCTGGTAGCTTGTAGCTGTGACATACTTCCTTTTTTTACACTCTTTCTTTTATTTTCGTATTCATAGTTGATCTACTTTCTCCACCAGCTTACGAATTTAAATTATTAGCTAGATACCATTATGAATATCTCAAATGTTTAATGGAAACCAACCATTGAGCCTCACAATCTAAAGTATCATTAATGTTTCTTCTTCGATGGCAATAACTAAATATTCATATGGTGTAATGATAAAGCACTCAATATTCCTCGGACCATGGTGCAATAATAAGATGTTCGCGTAGTTTTCCAAATTCTTACTCTTTGAATCTCATCTACCTACCGAGTATTGTAGAGCATTTTCCTATAGTGAAATGACATTAACAGTTGAACGAGAAGTCATCTTTTGAATTTGTCTACTAGCTGATATGTGGGGTTAGAATGTCCACCTCAAGGACTAGTTAGACATACAAGTTGATAGACAACTAATCTCCATTCTTATCCTTTATTTATTTTCTAAAATGAAATGATTAGCTAGATACCTAAATCTTCGTCTTATGAATATTTCTACAAATGTTTAATGGGAACCAACCGATAAGGCTCACAATCTAAAGAATCATTAATGTTTCTTCTTCGAAGAAGAAGACAACTGACAACTGAATTTTTATAGGTATCCTACTTTTAACTTTATGGAGTGTCTATTTATTTACTAAAAATTTTCAAATTGTTCCATCCTAAATATAAATGATAATTGATTAGCTCTGAAGTATCCAATAAGTCTAGCCTTCTTTAATTTTCCATCCTGTTTAGATGAAAAATTCCTATAAATACGTTATAGTTAGGGATTAATTAAATTATAAATACCTAAGTGATAATTTAAATATCTTACCGTAGCTCCGAACTCAAATTGTTCTATCATAAATCATTAATGTGATTGATTTTAAAAAGTGTTTAATGACTTTAGAGATATTAAATTCATATTAAATTGATTTTATTACTGTAATTCCTCTAAATTTATTTATATTTATTGTTTTTTTAAGTTTAAAATTTTCAATGGTCATCGAACACATTTAAACACTCTAATGAGTATTAATTATTGATTTTAAGGTTCCTTTTAGTTAGATTATATATTCGATTTTGAGTTTTTTATGGACATTAAACACATTTAAATATGTTTGACGATTCTAATCTTTTAGATGTAATTTCATCCGTTATTTTTATTAAGCACTTTGAAAAAAAAAATATTGAGCAAAAATTAAAAGGCTATTCTTTTTATTGATATAGTTAGGGGTGTCAAAAATGAATCTAATCCGACGATCTAATCCGAGTCGATATGAAAAAAATCATGTTTAGATTGGACATTTTCGGATTCAGGTTGGGTTCGGGTTGGAGGGTTGGAGAGTTAAAAAATTTTAGATTTGGTCGGGTCGGGTTCATGTTGACCTAAATATAGGGTTTAGTGGATTTTTTTGGGGTTAAATCGAATTTTATTTTAAAAATTAAGATATTTTTATGTATATTAATATCATGTTTGCATGATAATATTGGAGTATTGAGATAAAAACAAAGAATTATAGGAAAAATAGCCCAAAAAAGTTATTTTGAATCGGATTTTAGGGTTATCTGGGTCGGATTCGGGTTGATCGGGTTGGTCAGGTTCAGGTTTAAGTGCTTTAGGTTGAACTCAGGTTTGAGATGAGTTTAAAAAAAAAAACTCAACCCAACTCAATTCACTCGAATTGCCACCCTAGGATATAGTTAAAAAAAAAAAATTAATAAAATAATTAATAGTGCTCTATTTTATATTTTATTTTTAAAATATCTTTTATCCCAATGTTATTGTACAAATACAAAAATAACGATTCCTAATTTATAATTATTACAGTAAGGAGAGATATGAGGAGAAAAAAAAATTATTTTAATTTGTAAGGACACTCTTTTAAAAAAATTAATTTAATATCGTATGATTTGAGTAAAGAATAATTAAAAAACAACTAAATAGAACTTAGATTTCTAATTTATTAATAAAAAAAATTCTTAATAATACGCCGCAGCTGAGTCTCGAACTCTATCACTGATTGATGAATTTATGAAAATTACTAATAAATCTTAGAATTATTTTCTGTATAAATAGTAAAAAAAACATTAACATACTTTTATTTTGGACTTAACCAAAATTAGTTAGTAAAGGAAATAGATTCTTAATAAAATATTAAGATAATATGTGTATAAGTACTAATCAATAATATATTAGAAAAAAATTAGATCCGCTACTTCAGCGGTCTTCTTAATGTCGGCCCATGGATATAGAGGGAGGTAAATACAGGTACACATGTCAAAGACATATAGTGGGATAAATCTTGTATCGTCAATTCCTAAGAATCGACTCATAACCATTATATTAAAAATATTATATATTCATCGTCTGCAGTACGTCTCGAGACAATCAATATTATATTAGAGTAGTTATAGACAATCAATATTATATTAGAGTAGTTATGAATTATAACCGATATAAAATACGGATAGGTATTTTAATTTTACATATGAACTCGTCGAGTAAGGAGGGATAATTTGTACATCATAAATAGAAGATTGATAAATTGAGCAAAAATTAAAAGAGCTTCATTTGGTGTAATCATCAAGGTGACCTCAATTTCTCATTTTCTATAAAAGGACGGCCCACCCCAGACATAGCAGCTCTCAAATATACATTATTATCACCTACCGCATATATTAAATTCCAAACCAATTGACTAATTATACGAATATGAGAAAGTTCCATTGTAGTAGCTATAAATTATAATTATTATAAATATTATAGTAAATATAATTTTATAGCAGTAATCATCAAGTAGCTATAATTTTATAATTATTATAATATAGACTTTTTTTATTTAATAATATTTACATTATAATATGTATAGAATTATAATTATTATACTAAGGTAGTAGTTATGAATTTGGAATTGCTATAATACTACATCAATGTTGACTTATTTTGTTTGTATAACTTACCAATCAATTTAGGATTTAATGTATATGATAAAGAAAATAATATCTAATAATATACTCGAAGACAATGGTAAATTTTTACAAGTATTTATTATTTTTTTTATTAGCATCCATTGTTTTATTCACATGTATCCAATTTATACAGACTAATTTTAAGATTAACTCCCATTAATTATTAGAATAAATTTAAAGGTGCTATTAGTAAGTAAACAATCAGTCCAATATTAATAAGTTAATTATCTATTAAAGAAAATTTATCTATTAATTTATTAAAATTGAAATTCAATTCTTGCCAACCGTCCGATTGCTAATCGAACGCATCATATCTCGTCAACGATTCATCAGCACCTTTCTTTGTCTACCTTTTTAAACGGATTTGAACCGTCCAGATCCGACGACTGCCGAGAGACCCCACACAGGGACCTTTCCATCGAAAAATTCTATTTATTTTCGCTCAATGGCCGATCTTCTCCGCTCCCTCTTCTCGTTGGTGGCGCCGGGGGGACGAGTACAGTGGGAGCTGCATTCCGGGCTTCGTGTCGCCTCGCTGTCGCCGTCTCCGTCGACCTGCAAAATGAGGCAGGCAGCGATGAAGAAGCAAAAAGCGGTAAGAAGGCTTCAGATTTCGTTCTTGTCTCCCCTTTACCAGTGGCGTGAACGGCCAGATCCATTCCGTGCTTGCTTTTTTGTCGCGCTGGTCGGTCGGGGGAATTGCAGTGGAGTTGGACTGAACTCTCTTGTTTGGATTGCGCCTGCCTGCAGCTGTGGCCCAAGATCGTTCTCAAGAAGTGGCTCAATATCAGCTCCAGAGAGTCCGACTTTAGCGCCGACGAATCTGAGACCACGGAGAGCGAGTTCGAGTACGAAGGTTGTGGTTTCGCTTATTCTACTCATTTTTTGAACATATTAACTCTCTCCTTAACTTAAAAAATTAAAATTCTCCCCCTTTTTGGTTCTTTCCGTCGATTGAGTTCTTTTCTTTTTTTAATCTTTCCCGTAATCCGTGTGCCCATATTGGTTTGGTGCAGAGATGTGCGGTTGGGAGCGTCAATTGCGTGATGAGGAGAGGAGATTGGGTGGACTTGGTGCAGAGACCAATGGTAAATTTTCCTTCTTTTTTTTCATTACTAATGTCTAATTTCCAGATTTTGATAACTTTCTTTCTTAGGTTAAATTTGTTACTGTTTTCACATTAACTTATCCAAAAATAGCAAACTAGTCACTGAGAGATGATCATGAATCCGACAACAATGAATAACAGACCTTGACCAACCTCCTAGAAAAAATCCACCTCGGCCAAACTCCTAGTCCTGCTGAAGTGAATCATCCACTCAACAGCTCTAACTCAAATATTTCTCCATCTAAGCCTACATTGTCATGTGTTGATAAACTGTTGTATCTGCTGTAATTTGACCATCCTTTTTGTTCACTAGAAAGCTTGAAGGAGATATAAGGCTAGCTGTTCCAAGAAACAAGAAAGCTCTAATTGATTCTATAAAGTATTCATAAGACATCTACGAAGTGCATGAGTGTGCCTCAGTTTTGTGCTCTCTCTCTCTCTCTCTCTCTCTCTCTCTCTCTCTCTATATATATATATATATATATATATATATATATAAATTTGTTACCCTACACACCCGTTTGGTGTACACTCCTGGACGACCCTCACATTTGGGCGCTTGGAGGTGCATCCGGGCGCACGGACCTGAGAGGGTCTCGCAAGAGTGTGCACCGAACGAGTCTACAGGGTATCAAAGTTGTGTGTGTGTATCTCCATCGGATCTGAATTTTGTTTGTGCTATCATATATTTCTTTATACATTTGATTTATTGGTAACAGCTACAATTCTCATGGTTGCATGTGCCCTTATATTTTATTTGCAGCTAATCGCAGGGACAGCATTCCTTATAGGTTACGAAGACGAAAATCTGAGACTCTTCGCGCTCAATATATAAATACCAAGGAACTAAGGCATGTCTAATATCACCTTATCCAAACTATGCTTACATAATTAATGGGAAGTGATAATCCTATTAGATGGAAAATCCATAGACTTCTCGTTATCACATTTTCTATTCATTGCTTATAATCCGCTTTTGTATATCTGGGCAACTAATATCAGAAGGTGCAGATGTTGGTAATCTGCTAACTATTTGGTCAATCAGGATCTTTGCAGGAAAATCCAAAGGCTCCTTGTTATCACTTTTTTTTATTCATATCTTGTTATCCCCATTTGTATTTCTTGGTATCTAATATCAGAAGGTTTAGAAGTTGGTAATCTGCTAATTGTTTGGTCAATCAGGATCCTTGCAGGAACATGGAATGTTGGGGGGAGACTTCCACCGGATGATTTAGACATCAGAGATTGGCTACATATGGAGGAAGCTGCTGACATATATGTGCTTGGGTAACCTCTAATAACACAAGCAATGGCCCTGAAATTATATTCAGTGATCAGTTATCGAGTAATTTTAGATGCCACATGTATTTCTCTAATCTTTTATACTTAAGTGTTATATCATAGTTCACACTCTTAAGTATGATTAACCACTGATCATTGTTTCTATGTGCTGACAACATCATGCCAAGAAATATTAGTAACAAATGATGAGATTCTAGTAAGAATGATTCTGAAGGATTTTGCTGCATTTGTACAAATATGAAAACAGAGATTAGCCTTCAGCTACATAAAACTTATTAAGTAAAAAAACATGATTGTGTTATGTGCATCATAGAACCAATGGATATGTATTGTGACAATTAGGCAATCATCTATATTGCAAACAATGCAATGTTTCATGAGCGCACAAAAAACGTTGAAGGAAAGTGTTTCTTCATTCAAGGTGTAGTCATGATGAGTAGATTAGCACACCCATACACTTTTTCAAAAGAACAAATAACCTGACATTTTTACTAAGTATTCTCTGTTACTTGATTTGTTTTTATGTTATGTTAATAATTGAGGGGGAGTGTTAGAGAGAATAAGCCTTTTCCATATTCCTTAGTCTTAAGCCTTTAAGTTGATTCTTTTCTCAAAGCTATAAAGTTTTATTTTCTCTCAACTACTAGTTATATTCTATCATTAATAGATTAATATAGCACATCCTTATATACTACAATATATAAACTTGATATAATATTAAATTTATTATATCATAGACATGATTTATTTAATGTAATACTAGTATTTCTTTGTAATTAAAAAAAAAGACACTAAGTAATAGCATCTAATCTTATTATCTAGGAAACATTTCTAAATATGTATTATATTTTATGTGTATTAACAAATCTATCATCAACTTTCAATTAAAAAGAGAACTCATATCTTTAATTTTGAAAATTGATGATAGATTTGTCTGAGTACAAAACACAAGATCTCCTTAGATTTTCTGAGAAGAGAACTCATATCTTTTTGGAAGAGGATAAAAGGAAAAGGGCATACACATACACATTAAACTTGCTTGATGTTGTTGCTGTAACAACATCATATAAATGGGGAGTTTATAGTTCTTTTTCAACTCCTGTAAATTTTATCTAACTTAAATTGGGAGTTTATTATTCATTCTCAACTCCTGTAAACTTTATCTAACTCTTTTAAGACAAACTTTGGATTGCTGTCCGCCTGTGAACTAGCTCCCTACATGAACTTGGTCATTTAAAACTCACTTTATTAATAACCTCAGAATATAATTGAGACACACATACAGTTCTTTATGGTAACTCTATTATTAAAATGGAGTTCATGCTGATCAACACAGAAGAAAAGAACATAAGAATATTACAAAAGCATGCAGATATTGATGCCTAACCTCGAGCATTTTAGTGTTGGATACCTGACATGTTTTTTTTTGTGTGTGTGGGTGGATGCATCTCACAAATATCATAGGTTTAGCTTTCTATGTATGCTGTGGCCGTCCTGTTTCTATGTTAACTTGAATTGTTTTGTATCTTGCTATTACCTTTGTGAAGAAAATAATACTAATAGTTAAAATTGTCTATTAATCATGTTGTTCATTGCATATTCACATAGATTTGTCCAATCATGAAGTTATAAGTTGTGGTATGCATACTGGAAGTGTAGATTTTAAGCCTTTCCTGTTTCTGTAAATCAATTATTCCTGTTCTTCCTTAATGGAAATTTAAATTGCTGATGAGATCACTAGGGAAAACAACCATTGCAACTTAGATATTGAGAATTTCACAAAGGTAAGTGTTAGTAGAGGAAAATTATCAGGTGTTCCCCTAGGAGTGTCAAATCCAAATGTCAAGAATTTCACAGTGTTTGTAGGGGAACATTATAAGGTGCCCCTGCCCCCCTATGAGTGCCAAAGTCCAAATGTCAAGAATTTCACGAAGGTAAGTGTTTGTATAGGAAAATTATCAGGTATCCCCCTCGGAGTGTCAAAGTCCAAATGTCGCTATTCAACATGGGTACAAAGGAACACAAAGAACAGATTAATTCTTTATGTCATTCAGTTCTGATGGTAACATGTTTTCTGTTTCTTCACGCACTAAAATAGGCTCCCTATTGTTGCAGCTTTCAGGAAATTGTTCCACTAAATGCTGGCAATGTCCTTGGTGCTGAGGATAGCCGCCCTATCCAAAGATGGGAACATATAATTCGTGAGACACTGAACAAGATTCAGTCATTTAAAGAGAAATACAAATGTTACAGCGATCCTCCTTCACCATCAAGATTCAGACCATCTGATGATTCTCTTGCCATAGAAGAGGAACTATTGTCCCAGTCTGATAGTGACAGTGATGAGGACATTCAATTCAATGCACAGTCCGTGAATATCCAGTTCAATGAAGACCAGATTGATGTAAATACAGATGACCAAAGGCACTTTGCAGTCACAGATCGATATGCACATAAACCAAATCTTGAACATATTTTCAAAAGATATGGTAATTTGAGCTTTAACAATCATGATATGAGGTCAGAAGCCATAGTAAGTCAGAAAAAGAAGCTTACCAAAACTTTAAGCAGCTCAGAAAGGATTGGATTAATTTGGCCAGAACAACCATTGGATTTGTTATCTCAATATAATGCTGATGCACTAAGACCAAAATCATTAAATTCAGTTAAATCTTTTAAAGCATGCAATTCCTTCAAGTCTCGCAATGTTGAGCCTAAAGCTTCAACATATCCATCTGTGAGTCCTGAATCAGTTTTGGAGTCTGCTGCAAATAGAAAGAAAAGGTCATTGTTTGTGCGAATTATAAGCAAACAAATGGTGGGTATTTATCTCTCAGTCTGGGTTCGTAGAAGCCTGCGGAAGCATATTCAGAACTTGAAAATATCAACTGCTGGAGTAGGTGTCATGGGCTACATAGGTAACAAGGTTAGTCCTTAAAAGTGGATTGGATTGAACGGCCCAATGGTCATGTCTTCTTTTGGCAAGTTATGGATAGTCATAAAATGCTTTAAAGTTTATGAGATTCCATCTCAGTCGCTGAATAGGACAAGTATCTTGACAAATTTAACATGTAATGAACGATAAAATATTATTACTCTAAAAATACCGACCGAATATGAGTGGAATCTACTGGTTTCAATGGTTTAAAGGTTTTGATGGGTCAAAGTTTCTCTTCACTCTTTATATTAATAGACAATACCTCGTACATCTTAGCGCTTTGGATAGTTCAATGCACAAACTTTAAAAATTTTGTAATTGTAACTTTCCATCTTGAAAAGGCTGTTTTACAGATGCCTGATGATCACTCTTTTCTCCTAATTTTTCTCTTTTTCAAATTTACAAGTGCTTAGAGGTGCCAGGGTTTGTGTTATTCATATCATGAAAGTTTGTTTATTGGACAACTTGATCCTAAAAATAGCGACCTTCAATCTCTGTGCCTCATTACAGGGATCTATATCAGTCAGCATGTCTATATATCAGACACATTTTTGCTTCATATGTAGTCATCTAACCTCGGGAGAAAAAGAAGGTGATGAACTTCGAAGGAATGCTGATGTGCAAGAAATTCAAAGGAGAACACTATTCTGTTCTTCTTCAGTTCCAAGTGGTAGAATGCCTAAGACGATCCGTGATCACGAGTAAGTTAATCAAATGCTCATCACGTCCTAAGATTTGCATTCAAATGACTCTATGCTGTTTTATTTGTTTTTATTACTTAAAGTGGAGGATGTGCATCACTTCTGTTTTTTCTTGAGTCACATAGAATATATGAGAATGTTCCGGCTAATCAAAGTCTTAGCCTAGGGAGAGCACAAGGTGTGATTGTCTAAAGGTTTCAGATATGAAGGGAACCCTGTTACTCCTTTAGAATTACTGAAAGTCCCCAAGGTTTTGCATGGGGATAGGAAGATAAATTGCAAAATAACTATTTACAAACGGATAGTAAATATTTATATCAAATTCAGTAAGTAAACACTGCAGAGCCTATTACAAGTCAATTTCTTTCTGAAATCATAATTGAAATAGTAATATATTCTAGAACTATTATTTTATCGAGTCTCACTGGAGAATTCGAGCATGATGATGCTATAGTTGTATAGACTACATATAACAGGAAAACTGAACTTAGGCCTCATGATGTTGACGGTATTCTTTGCCACTTGTAACATGGCAAATTGAACATGGCACATCTCTTTTTAGCCTTGAAGTTTGAATTCATTTTCCTTACCTGCATACAAAATTTCTGATTTCTGCAAATTCAATTTTCAGAAGAATCATCTGGTTAGGCGATCTAAATTACCGCATCAACCTGCCATATGAAAGAACTCATGAACTAATAAATAGAAAGGAATGGTGTAAACTATTTGAGAAGGACCAGGTACGTGATTTGTTGTGTTTCATTTGTGTTTCAAGTTCACTAAGTGTTGCTAATAAAAGTGGATGCTTGAAATTAAGAGCGAGATATATTGCTGTTTGATTCATTTATTTATTTTTGTTAAAGAGCACAATAATTTGATTTCATTAAATCACGCACTCTCTTCAAATTCACTAACTATATGAAAGGAAACTTTTACATAAATTTTGGTATGATTTGTTATCACTGCAGCTGAGGCTCGAGCTCAAGAAAGGGCATGTTTTTGATGGATGGTCAGAAGGTGTTATAAACTTCCCTCCTACCTACAAATACGAGTTGAACTCAGAGAAATACATTGGGGAGATTACAAAGGGTGGAAAGCGAACTCCTGCATGGTGTGATGCATCTTTTCCTTCATTTTATGACGGCATTCTTAGTAAATTTTGTGATGATAGGATATCTCTGATCATGATTGTCTATCTACATTTATTTGCAGGTGCGACCGCATTCTATCGTTTGGCAAAGGCATTAAACTTGTAAATTACAAGAGAGCAGAGATAAAACTATCCGATCACAGACCTGTCACAGCTGTTTTCATGGTCGAAGTTGAGGTATTCTGCCATAGAAAACTTCAGCGAGCTCTCACGTTTACGGATGCAGAGATCGAAGAACAACTAATTGAAGAGGCTGAAAATGAATTACCCATGAGCTACTAGACTTGGATGGTAGGTAAGTTGGCTTCATAAACAAAATGCATCAAATTGCCCAATTCTCAGTCATCATATCAAAAAGCTTTACTTGATAAATAAATCATATTTCGCATTGCTTTTTTTCCTAAAAAAAAAATAATCCAAGAAATAACAAGACTGGGATAGATAGATTGGAGAACAAGAGTTCTTTTGTGTTGATGAAGAAACATTTATTTTCCTTATTGTAGAGGCAAATAAAACATCAAGGGGAGCCAGTGGAGCTGGTGAATTGAGATGCATGTTTCCTAAGCCCAAGTCTCTTACTCGACGAAGAGTGTGTGAATATCGTTGTAAATACTCGCAGAACGAGGCCAACTGTAAGTTGCTACAACTGCTTTCATGTCATTGCAAAATCGCCTGAAGCTTCTGGATTGCTGGTGTTGTAACAGCCAACTGTTCCATGGCAATTACTCTACATTCCGTTGTAATAGTAAAATTATTATTTTTTAGTCAACTTAAGATATCTTTAGTGATTATTCATGGTATCAATCGATTTAAAATTTTCAGTGTTCATGGTATCAGTTTGACTAATTAATCGACTGGTTTAAACACAAGCATATTTATATAGTATCTGTTTTGCTTTTTCATTTTTCCTAAGAGTGAGTAAGTCGGCTCAAGTATCAATTAACGAAACATTGATTAAGGTAATTTATAAAACTTAATTCGAGCTTACATCAGCTCATGTTTAACCCATGATTATAAATGCTTTACCACTCATCCTTGTAGAAATAAAATCCACTAAAGGGCAGTTAAGTTTTTGTATTAACGTGGAGTTTCAGTGAATGATTGGTTCATACTGAGTCTATTTATAGTCTTATTTTGCATGTTGTAAGAGATTATTTTCGTCACTCGACCGTGACTTCAATTCGCCGTTACACCGAGGTTCAATTTCTTCCTCTTTTTATCAAATATTCGAGTAATATTGACCTGGGAGGATTTTATTGGTCAAAAATAAAAACAGGCGTTCCAAAATTTACAAATTATCAAAAGGCGTCTCTTTTTTAAAATAAATAAAAATCAAAAAGGTATTCCTTCAATCTTTTTACTCAAAAATATTCTTAACCTAGCACTATTGTAATAACTACTGAATAACTATTACAACTTATAGAAGATATCGAGTAGCTGCTATAACATATAAAAGCTACCGGGTAATTACTACAACATGTTTAGGGTGAGTTTAAAGTTTAGATTTAGAGTTTACATTTGTACAAGTTACCGAGTAACTGCTACAACATATAGAATCTATCTACTTAGTACCTACTACAATGTATTTAGGGTGAGTTAGAATTTAGTTTTTTTTTAATACTATTATATCAAAATGTTATTTATCAACTTGGTCAAAATTATTTAAATTTTATTAAAATCACTTTAAAATAATTGTAGAAACTATTATGTAGTTGCTATAACCCTAAATCTTAAATTTACCCTAAATACGTTCTAAAAAATATTGGATAAGTTCTATATGTTGTAGTAGTTATTCAGTAACTTCTACACGATGTAAATCCTAAATTTATCCTAAGTACATTATAATAATTACTTAGTAGCTTCTACACATTATAGCAGCTACCGATAGTTGCTACAACAACATTAGATAAAAGGGATATTTTCAAGATAAAATCATTGAAAATGTGCCTATTTGATTTTTTGGAGGACAAAAATCAAATAGGCGACCGTCATTTGCGTTTTCATCATATGAGCGTCCCATTTTTTTTATTAAAGTCAAATGAACGTCTCTTTTAAAATGACATGTCCAAAATACCTTTATATTATCAAATCATTCGATCGTATAGAAGCTAGCAACTAGCTTCTACAATTATAGATGCTAACATCTAGTTCTACAACTTATAAAAGCTAACAATTAGTTTTTACAATACATTATTTGATCATTTGATCATGTTGAATTGTGGAAGCAAGATGCTAGCTTCTACACATCTAAAAATATGGTACTGTCATGTTTGCGACCCTCTCACGACTGTTCCATCATTAAGAGAGAGTTTAACAAGAACCCAAATTGGCAAGTGCATGGACAGGGGGTATGTAGAGATGATGAAATTCCTTGTCGAGTTTCCACCCCCAACCACTACAGTTATTATCACATGCACGTACCAATTGAGCTAACCTTGGGGGCTAGATTCTACACGTAGAAGCTAGATGTTAGCTTCTACAATTGTAGAATCTAATTGCTAGCTCCTATCATAGTAATTTTATATCATTTTAATTTTGATTTTCGAAGTAATAACATGATTAAAATAGCATTTCAAGAAGTAAACAAAATGATGCATTCATTACATTTCAAATGAATATAATTTAATTATGATTGAATGTGTAGAAGTTAATATGTAATTTTTACTATGTTTAATATTGAATCTAGATATATTTTAGGATAAGGGGCGTTTATTTATTTATTTTTTTAAGAAAAAGATGTCAATATTATGTTTCTATTAATGCTATTTTTGTATATATATTTTTTTTTTCAAAAAAAAAGAGCCCCTTTCCTGGTTGTGCCCTTTATCTTTTTCCCCATTTTTCTTTACCAAACATGATCAATTTTGATGAATACATTTTATTAATGATCACATATTAGACCAACATTATTAACCTCTTAATCCTTTTAAGCCCTTAATCCCTTCAACCCTAACAATCACCACTAATAACAACTAACGCCGAGAGGGTGACTGCGCTGCTCAGTGGGCGAATAAATTATAAATACC
>JBBMJZ010386185.1:0-15263 GCA_037833815.1 Zingiber zerumbet | reverse complement strand
TGAGGACATGAACACCACAAATTTCTTATATGAATGACAGACAATATCTCATCAAACTAAAATATGAAAAGAACAAGACAAATTATCTTTAATAGCTCTTGGTTCACCTCATATTTTATCTCAATGATCTAATGCTTTAGAGAGAGCAAGGTGATGGAAGTTTCAAGTATCGACAAGTTTTCCCAATATCGCACATACTTGACAAAATTAGAAAGGTTCGTGCTTGGTCGATCTATGTTTTAGTTGATAGAATTGGTTAGACAATAGAATTATTTTGAATTACAAGCCTTTAAATTCAGATAGGAATACACCATATAACTTCAGCGGTTATGGCTTGGAAATATAGATCAAAACTTCATATCCATTCTGGATATTTTGATAGACTGATGGAGCATATTGAAGGGAAGAAAGATATATATCTACATCTTTCTCGCTCTATCAAAAGCCCTGAGTTTGGAGATATATCTAGATGCTATAATGGCTGTTGTATTTGTCAGAATCTCTGCTGAACATTACGACATACAACGCACTAAAGAATTATATGTTATTTTTCTCACAAAAAAGGCAAACCTTTTTGTCATTAGATAGTAATCACACCAGCTCTGAGAAAATTAAACCATAGCTAAGAAACTCTATCTTCATCAGAATCCCTTCCTTTTACACTTTTCCATTAAATCAGCACCAAGCCAATCCGAAGCTCTTTTAACTTGTCCTACTCGACCAAATTGATGTTTTGCCAGGCCTTTCACTTGATTGAGCATGTTGTGTGGGGTAGCAGCTATCATCACCATTTGGGCAAGACCAGTCTGATTGGACTTAATTGCATGAAGTGCTCCATGTTTTCACGTAAGATATCAAAGACAAATTAAACTCGCTGCCAAAATTGATGTCTCTCTCGGAGTTGTCATAGTGCAGACCTAGACAAGGTGCTCGATCTTATCCTTAAGGGCCATATTTTTAATACAAGTAGGCTTCAATTGATTAGTCTGAAATTACTGCTGAGAAGAGAAGACTCCAATATTTTATCTATTTTTCATTGAATCGATGGTAGATGACTAGAGTAAAACTCTTCATCATTATACAGGAAACAATTGCTTAATAAGTAAAATCAAGCAGGAGATTTTCACAGATGGTGCACATCAGCTAATGAAATGCAATCACTAAGTTTACGAACTGTTTAAACCCTACTTAGAATTAAATTTTAAGCTCCATAAGAATCTCATTTTACTTACTAATCAATCTGCAATAGAAAGTATGTGATCACTGCAAGAAATGCATGAGATATGGAGATTGAAGATTCTTCAAGTTAAGACAGAGGAAAAACAGAAAAATCCAACCTGAGTTGTCATTCCATTTGTCTTAATCAAGCACCGCATTATCTTTTAGGTGGACAGCAATGTTTTGAAGGGACACTACCAAATCCTGTAATCCAAGAAATAGATGAACCAAAAACATCATGCGAGTTAGTTGGATAGTTAGTATTTACATGTGAAATTAGAAAGTCGCTTTTTTTTTTGGTGTTCAATCATTTCATGATTTAAATGTGAAAGTTAATTAGATTACCAATTTCATTGTTTCTGCTAGTAAAAAGAAGGCCACCATTTTTGACATCAATTAACATTATAAAAGTAAAGACAGGGATGTCTGCCCAGTGCCCACTGAACAAACTTTGACATGTAACTAAGTTCCTCTGTCTTTTAGAAGAAAAATGGGGCTAGTGACCAACCTGTATAATTGATAAAAGTACATATGGGGAAGATTCCTAATCTTTGAAAGCAGAGTAGGTCCGTGGAGTAAATTTGGATTTTTATTCATTGATCCAAGGTAATTACAGAATTTTTCTTATTTAGCCAATGTTATGAGATTTAGTTTGACTCGCTAAGGATCAGTTTGACGTTGCTTGGTCTTGCTTTCCCTTATCTGTTCAGACTCAATCTGGTAGGCAGTGTTTGAGTATTAGAATGAGCTTTAGAACAGAAAATTGTAGATGATTAATAATCAATAACTTAATTCAGATGACTATAAGGAGAAGAGGAACGTGCTGGAAGAATGCCAAAAAGGAACATTTAATACAAGACCTAAATAGCAAGTGAGCCCGCTTGAGCCCGATCATCATTCGCTACATCCACAAGGTCCATCTTTGAGAGCCCGCAGATTAAAGGGCTGAAGGGTCTGGCTCCATCACGTATCATCAACACCTCCTCCCACCCTCTAACCTCCTCCCTCCCTCTAACCGTTATTCACCTTCTTTCACATAGTATGAGAAGGGATTGTGAGGGATATAATCACATTTTGCTACAACATAAATATTGATATTTATACAACGGGCAAAATAATTCTGAATTTGGTAACCAAGCACACTAAATTCAGGGCTGACATCCTGAGGAGATTTAAGAATTGAGATACATGTATTAGGCTGATCCTTCCCATTAAAGTTATAACTATAGAAGGGAAGGAGTTCCCCTTATACAAATGATCAAAACATGCATGCATAGTCTATGACCTTCCGCGGCCTCTGAAGCCACCGCGCCCACCTCTAGGAGGTCCCCCTCTACTACCCCTAGGGCCGCCTCTTCCACGAAAGCCTCCACCACGTCCACCTCCACAACCACCACCTCTTCCGCCACCACGACCACCTCTTGTGGCTCCCTCTTGCTCCCTGCACGAGGAAATTTAGCACATCGGGGTAAGATTTTCAACCCAGGATGACAATGCAAGACGACGGTTTCAAATCCTCGGACCGAGGCATACTTTAATTTATGAAGCCTGAAGTGCATAAATTATTGGATGCACCAACTCATCATAGATATTCTAGAGAACCAAGTATTTGTCCTTAGCTACCAACAAAAAAAAAATCTCCAACAATCTTTGGTTCAAATATAGATGTCGATAACCATCTAATGCAAAATGTAGTGAACAAGTGCATGGTACAGTTGCATGGTTTTAATCTCTTGACTGTAAAAGAAGGGATTCAATTTGCAAAAGTTGTCTTATTTTGGTGTTAATACGTTTCCTAATTCCGAGTTTGCTGCGAACAGGTTAAATGGAGTTTCATCAATGTCATGGTTTGTTAAATTTCTAATTTCCGATGTCTTGAAAGATAGTAGGGATGTTGTTGGTTTCATGTTAGTAGAAGCTTAATGTGTTGGAGAAAGCTTCAACTTATTCACATGGAAGTATAACCGAATGTTATATATTATGTAAAACTACAAGCAATATATTTATACAACAATAAAAAAAATTTGAATTACACACTGGTTACCAACTCTTAACGAAAATAACTTTCCATTAAAGCAACAAATGATGCCCTCATGCACATAACAACTAGAACAATGATAAATACAGCAGAAGCTAATCATTAACAAATGTCAAATTGAAGTATATGAGCTACTGTAATGACCTGAACCTGCATTTGACTTCACAACTCATCATGGAACTACAATCAGAGGATGTGCAATTGGCATTATGTAGAGATGACCAAAAGTGAAAAAAGTGTGCACAGATATTCTTCCAACATTTTTCATCCATACAGCAACTAATGACAAGGAAATGGCTAGACAAGCTATGCATCACATAAAGTATATTTGCTAGATATGATTATGTACAGAATCAGAAAATGGTGTATGCTATATAAAATGGGATGACAACAATTAAACAGACAAATAAGAATAAAATAGATGATCATAGTAATTGATATATGCTGTATAGAATGGTCAGAAACAACATAAATCTGAGCTTGTGCATACTTTGGCCTCGGAAGAAATCGCGCTAATGGCAACAATTTCGCAGGGTCAATGAAGAATTTGTCACCAGTTGAATAGGAATTCGTTATTATTCCCGCTAGCATCTTGATTGAAAAAAAACTGCACGGATAAAAAAAAAATCTAAGGAGAGGATCAAACTGTCTCCCAAATTGCAAAACTAAGAGAAACTGTGTTGATACCGCTTCGTTTATTGGGCCAAAAATTTCATCAACCTTGCCAATCTGAGTCTTGTTCTCCAAGTATATCGGGGCATTGAAATAAGGTATCTTCTCGTTCGTGAGCTTCGTGACAGCATCCCCTTCGCAGGCATGGAGAAACGTAGATATCTCTACACCAAGTCGCGCAACCAATCAGATCGAGATGTTAAACAAACGGTACCTATCGGAAGTAAAGATGGAACAAGCACCTTTGCGAGGTAACGAAGAAGAAACCCACCTACAACTTCGGAGGGCGGACCTTCGTCGCAACCTCTCCCGCCACCGCCACGTCCTCCGAACCGCCCACCTCTGCCGCCACCTCGCCCCCCATCCCTGCCTCTAAAACCGCCGCCGCCACCCCTTGGAGGCCGCATTCTTGTTTCGTAGGTAGGTTGGCTACGATACTGATGGACGTCCAGTTCTCATCGCTTCTGGACTTCTATGGTTTAAGGGACTAGGGTTTTTGTGAGGCACTTAATTATCATCTTCACAAAAACAACCCCATATCTGCTGACAATTAATGAGTATCACAAGGGTATTCTAGTCATATTATCCATGAATGACAGAGATTCTGAGGAGCTTTGTCATCTTTGACCATCATGATCGGATCATGGGTAATATAATTATGATCGGATCACGTGGCAAAAGACGATTCGTTCGTTTCCAACGCTCGAATGACTACTAGCCTTTAGTATAAATGGTCAAGATATGGGGGAGGTCATGCTCGGTTACGCCGAGTTTCGACCCCAAGATCTCATGTGGCAACACCCCATGTCTTAACCATCGCACCGTCCCAAGGGGACAAACATTAATTATGATCAGATCATGATTGATAGGGATGCTGAGGAGCATTATCATCTTTTATCATTATGATCATGATTCGATCGTAATTAGTTATAATTTCTTTTTAGATTCACTTTCTCATCTGATTTATAGTTTAGGTCGGGTTGAACGCGTGGTCGAAGGCCGTCTGGAGGCTGATGGCAATGGACGGATGGTTGGACTACCGTGAGTCGAGCGGCCTCTAAGTAGCCTCCGACCGCCCAGCATAACCTAAATTATAACTTCGATGAGAAGGTGAATATAAAAAGGGATTGTAATCAATTAAGATCATGATTCGATGATAATTATATTATGAACTATCTCCTTATTCATAAAAACAATTACAAGAGGATTCGGTCTGCTCATTTTTTTGGTTGCGATTCAAATATTAATTATTACCTGACAAATTATATAGCGAAAAATGAAGTCCATTCTCGTGTTTTTCAATTAAAACTTTCTCTTTAGCAAGTCGCCTGTGTTCATTAAACAATATATAGGAACAAATTTGGGATTTCTAATTTTTGCAATAAATAAGTCAAATATAAACGATTGTTTGTTTTATTTAATTATGCATACTTATAAGTGTAATGCTTTTGTGGGAATTGGTATTAACTCTTTTTAATGGGCTCGATAAATATGTCATAAGGTAAATTTAATTGTATTTTTGATTAGTTGAATATTTTCTATCGAAATATTTTTTTTTTTTTACCCTTAGAGTACTTGTAATGCAGGTGTTATTAGGGTGTTATAACACCCCTTTGCTATTCAAAGTATTGCAAAGGATGTTATAACACCCCTTTTCTTGAACGCGTTCAGGTAAAGGTGAGGTGGGCTAGTGCTGACCTGTAAATTTGACCCTCCCCACAATAAGATGGTGGGACCCACACTTAATCAGTAGGTCCCACCATCTCATTGTGAGAGGTGCAGACACTACCTGTACACTTAATCAGTGGGTCCCACTATCATATTAAAAAGTTATAAAATTTAAATTTTAAAATTGAGATATGTAAAACATAAAATTTATAATTTAAATTTGAAAAATAGTAAAATTATTTTTTAAATAAGATTATTAATAATAATAATTTAATTTTTAAAAATATTTAAAATTTATTTATTTAATATGATATAATTTTAAGATAATGGAGTAGAATGTGAGACATATAAATAATGAGTTTTAATATTAAAACGAATGTGAGTGAAACAGATATGTTGTTATAACGATGATGTAGCAGTGGACTCTATACTTTTTGATGAGGTGATGAGTGTTATAATGATAATGTACTGTGGATGCTCTTAGAGGAAAATAAGAGACAAAAATAGATGTGATAGAAAGTTAAATGTGAAAAAAAAAATATGATGAAAGAGAAAGTATAATGAGAGAGAAAATATCATGAAAAAATAAAGAGAGAGAAAGTATGATGAGAAAAAAATGAAAAATGAAAGTGTGATAAGAGATAGTATGATAAGAGAGGATAAGGAAAGAGAAAATGTGATGAGAGGAAAAGTAATGATGGGAGAGAATAAAGAAAGAGAATGTGTGATGAGAGAAAATGAGAAAAGAGTATATGTGATGAAAGAGATTGAGGAGAAAGAATGATGAGAAAAAATAATGAAATATAGTGTGATGAGAGAGAAATCATAATGAGAGAAATGAGGAGAAAGAAAATGTGATGAGAAAAAATAAAGAGAGAAAAAATATGATGAATGAAAATTAATGAGGGAGAAAGTATGATATGAAAGAAATTGTGATGGTAGAATGAGCAGAGAGAAAGTATAATGAGAGAGAATAAGAAGAGAGCAAGTGATATAAAATCAAATTTAAACAAATATATTAAAAATATTTTGATCTAAAATTTAATTCTCATTTCCATCAAAATCTAAGAAGGAAGATGAGTTTCATTAATACCCAAGATTTTAAATTTCATTTCAAAATTTTAATTTCATTCTCATCAACCAACCATAAAATTAGATTCAATTTGACCACCTATCACACCTCTTATCTAGTTTCCCAAGCACAACACAATTATTTGAACTGCATTTAATTTCAAGAAAAACCTATATATTAATAATATTATATGCAACTAAGAGAGAGTTTACAAAGAAAGATTAAAAAAGAAAAAGAAAAAAAAGTACTACAAGGTGAAGAGTGACCATCATAAAAAATGGACAACAAAATATAGCTCTCTCCTGCCCACCGGTGATAAATAGTAGTGAAGCCTCTATAAAACATGTTTTAATTAAAACGAAATATTATCAAACTTGCTTGCTGCTACACTAAAGAGCGATGTTGCCATGATTTCGTAGTTGATTCCGGAGTCTCTGGAACTGCTTTCTGTGTTACATATCATATACACTAATTGCAAAAATTGTTTCTAGGTCTGTTGCAAAAATGTTAACAAAATCAGGATGGTCGCCGGCGGAATGATACAAGTTATTTACCATAACAGGTGCCGGAGAGCACTTTTTTACCATAAGGATTAAGGCGGAGCACAGATTCATGCCGGCGAATTGCATTACTCAAAGCAGCTTGAATTGGCCCCTGATTAAGAAAATGCATTTTTTAAGTCAGGAAAAGTTAAGATTCTCGTAAATCAAGTTAACGAAGCTCAACCTTGCATTCTTTGTATGCAGATTGAATCACAAAATTCCCGAAGCGATCCTGTACAATCTCAATGAAACGAGGATGGTTAATCAACTCGTTAATGATAACAGCGCGTCTTTCAGCCCCTGCATATTTCAGGCACCTCTCCACGACATTGCTACTATATTTCTGAATAGATAAGCTATGAAAATGACCCTCCAGTTGGTCCAATATCTTGGTAGTTGCCCATGGGATCCTTTGGCCAAGGATGAATTGTACCACATAGTTCCTACAAATGATTTAGAAGTTAAAGAATATGATCCATAATTTGCTTATCTATTTAGCAATTTTGTAGTTCTAAAGAAAAAAAATCTGGCTCAAATGATACAAGATTTTACAGCAATTTCTGGATCTAGGGCCAAAAACAAGATTCTTGCTCATATACAGAAAATCATAGACAACAAAACATTAAGGTATGCACAAGAGCATCATACTTTCAAAACTATTCAAAGAAAAGAAAATAAAAAATAAATAAATGAAAGTAAATGCAATTATACCCATAAGGATCTTCTGAAAGGGTGCAAGCTTGAGAAGCAAGCTTGGAAACTAATTGGATTTGCTGCCCACCATCCAACTCACTCAAGCATTTCTGAAGCACACAACAACCTTGACGATCTCTTGCTAGCTCAATGCAGTTAGCAATTGCAGGTTCAAAAAGGAACTACAAGGAGACAAGTCTCAATATATAAGTGAACAATAAGAATTGACAACTAGTTAAATTGAAATTTGCTTCACATTACGGAAAAAAAAAGGAAGCGCCTATGTTACTTCTCCAAAGGATTCGAATACATTTAAATTGATAGCTATGGAAATGTAGGTTTAAGCTATATATTGGGAAAACATTTAAAATATTACAGAACCTTTGAACTTTAGTTAGTCACCGAACAAGATTGGGCACATGCAGAAGATGAACTAGGTACTAGATCGATAAACAAATGCATAACATATGTATCCAATTAAAATTCTGCAGGACAAGAGACACTGCAACTGTATCAGCAAAGATTGATTCTTCCTCTATCAAGTGGCTAGGAGACAAATTCCAAGAGAACTATAAAATATGAAGAAATTTGTTGGCATATTTTCAAATACATAAATTAACAGAAGTTGAACAACATAAGTTTTCTTGGATAATTAAAAGCTTCAAAACTAACCAGGTAAGGAATAAATACAGATAATAATGCCCTAATTTATCACAAAAAATGTATTTGGTTCTTCGATAACAGAAAATTATCAGTACCTAATACAGATTGGATATATATATAGTCATAACTACAAAGTAGGCATCTCCATAAGTTGGTTTCAGACTTTGGATAGGCAGAAAGCAGTGCAATCCAACCTGTTAAACAGGAATGATTGGCTCATGGATGTGTAAACGACAGAATCTTGGATGACCCATGATTATCACCTCAAATAGACTACAGAAATTAAACATTATCATTTTCAATATGGTAAATTATTATTAATTTTTGTTAAGTTTGCACTTGTTTATCATATAAATATATCTTGACAAGTGAATTCTTTTTCTAATCAACAAATCTTTCTATTAGATTTTGATTTAGTTTCTTGATTTCCAAGTTAATATGAGTGAGAAATCATGACCTGTAATTAGTTGCAGTATGATAATTGAACATTGTGTATATCACATTTAATACATAGTTTGTGAGACTGCATTGCATGTTCATAGTATTTTGTATCTTCTGTACAACAATAACAACACAAGTTGTGTTCATCCAACCATTTGAGGTTATATTTTTAATTTTTAATTAACATTGATCTCCCCCTACTCCTCATGCCTTCAACTCTAAGTGATCCAACTTATCCAACAAAAAAATATATTGGCATCTTTGGACATGCCCATTTTGTTTTGTATCTACTCTAAATTTGTAAATATGAGTCTTTAACATTACTGATAAGAAAGATAAACCAGTCAGATTACAATTAAAAAGTGGTAGTGAGAGGGAAGAAAAGAGCAGACACGCAAGAGAGAGAGAATTTGTTTACCTCTCTGAATCTTGGTGAAAGGTATTCCAAACAACGTTGTGCAACATGACTACCATTGGTGTTCTTTATCAGAGAGACAATATCAGGTTTAAGAGCTGAAACAATCATAGAGTACTGCTCTTCATTTGTCATAGTTTCCATTATCTTTTGTACAACACGAGTTCTACAATTGTCAAAAAATGAAAAGAAATTGACACACAATGGAAAATCTATGATTACAGAATCAATTACAGAAAAAAAGACTCATACCCATGTTGATTGCAGGATATTCGAAGGAGTTCGCCGTCACTAAGGGAAATTTTAAAAATCAGGTGTGTTATTTGATGCTGTTTACAAACCTCAACAAGCTTCTGAAGAAAATAATTTCCAAACTGATCTGTCATTAGCTCAACAACATGGTCGATGACTGCAAGAAATATCTTATCAAAATCTTCTTGTTTCCCTTTATCAAATATGCTCTGCAAGGAGCGGCAGTGATTCTGATCCTTAGCTAACAAATGCAACTGATCAATGATATTGTCTAATGAATAACTTCTGAAATGCAGCGATGAAGATTTCATTTTCTGATTGGAATTATCAAGAAAGGAACCTTCGATTTTTGGAATATCCAAGTTTAGAGCACGATTATTCTGAAATATGCAGCTCATCTTAGTATTAGGCATATACCTCCTACTATTGTCAGTAAATTGGGTCAATTGACTACATCCACTAGAACTAGATTCAGAAAATATAGATGAACTCCCTCCATGTAATTTTATTAGAAAATTTTCAGGAAATTTTTGTTCACCAAATCTGCCCAGAACTCCATTTCCATTGGAACTTATGCCATGACTATATAGAAAACATGATGGTTCTTTCATCCCGTTTGGAAGCATAAAGCTGTCACACTGACCAGAATATCCATTAAGATGGTATCTACCAAGGTTACCACTTCTATGTAAAGAAGGATTCAACTGATTATTTCTTCCATTGGCCATATTAACATTTTGACAAGGATCTAAACTACCATGTCCAGCTTGAAGAGGAATGGACATGCAAACTCCTGGTAGTGGCTCATTGCCAGACAAAAGCCAAGTTTCCATGTTTGCCCCTCTTTCAGAATGCCCATCTTGACATTGACGATGACACTCAAGATTACTTCTATAGGTTCTATCATACCCCACATTGTAACACTGCATACTAGATTGACTTAGTTGCTGATGACGGATACTATCTGAGCATGACAAATCCCTGTCCCTGTGGCATTGCTGCTGGAGTTGTGAAGCTGGAAACTCAAGCCCCTGCATAGGAACATTAGGCATTGAAAAGGAGTGGATTCCAGGATTTACAGACATGGAAGAAGAGCAATTTGGGAAGTCTCGCCACTCTGCTGTGTGATCACCTAGCACATTCATTGGGTGATGACAATTGCGCTCAAAGGAGATTGGATCATTATGTTCAAAAGCTCTATTGTGTATATTGGGTTCAAGATTTATGTGAAAAATAGTGTAATCTTCCGATACCAGATTGGACGAATGCCCTTCCCTGGGCACAGCATGCGGCACAAAAATTGGACTATTGGTCAACGAAGGTCCAGAAGAGCGGTTATTTAAGTGTGCTGAATAATTTGGATCCAGTGGCAAAGAGTGATTAACTGACACTTGATTGCCTTCCAAATGTAGATTATCTGACTTGATTGAAGTTATATCCTTAAAACTCATATCTTGGAATGCCAATGTCAAGGATTGTTCGTCTGGCAATCTGAGAGTATCTTGATTGACAATCACACCCAATGTTTGATAGTAGTTATGAGAATTATCTTGACTGAATGGTGCCTTGATCAAAGAGTTGCTACAATTGCCTTTTGCAGAGTGAAAAGTATTGAACGAGTCATGCAAATTACTTGAAGAAGAATGATTTTTAAGCTGACATGCAGAACTTGTTTCACGCCCAAGCAATGCAGTGCTACAAATCGGAAGACTATTGTTATAATTTCCTGTGGTAGCATTTGGTATCTCCCTAAGAAGCTTGTCTAAATCATCATAGTCTCCTACCTCCATATTGCAACAGGAGGGGCTTGGATTCTAACAATACGTGCCAAACATCAGCCTTCTCTGTAGAGAGCTTCAACTCACTAATGCACAAACACAACCAACTAGTATAAGCATACAAATACATACCATTAAGCACTCTAAGAAATCAATCTTAAATGAGACCTGAAGCCTCAACAAATTCCTATACAAATTTCTGTGACAGATACAGTGGACAAAAGCGAGAAACTGTCGATAAACCTTCACAAGTCATAGAATCCAAAATGGTATGAAAATGCGGTGTGGAATTATTAGCACAAACAGGAAGCACGTGCCTAATCAAGCAAGTGCAAACAAATGCATAACCAAAAAGGGGAAAACAAATGGTAACAGGTCAATTTCAGAGTACGATCAAATCCCCTATCCTCTGTTTTTATTGAGATGATGAGAAAAGAGGTCGTTTAATCAATGTAGTCGTGTCCGACCCACTTGTACTGCATCTATTTAATTGAAAAAAAAAAGAATCGTATATGCAAAAGGACAGATGAACCGCAACACGAGAAAGAACCACTGCTCGGACAATAACCACCATCAGACCAACTCATGCATATATCTCGCAACAAAAGATCGAAGCCGAATGCAGATAAATCACAGCACTACTTACAACCCCGATCGCCTTACACAACCAAAAAAAAAGGAAGTTGGGAAAAACCCAACATTCCGAAACAAATCGGCAAACCATCAGTGACAAAAAGATCAAACCCAGAACAGAAAGAAGAGACGACGAAAAAAAAATAAGGTCAGAAAAATATTGGAGCAGCAAACAACACGACGATCGGAGCCCGGAAGAAGGGGGTTACCAGGCAAACGAGCAGCCGATGCATCGCCGGGCCGAATTGAGCGAGCGATTGGGATCGTGAGGAGAGGACAAAGAGGGGCGGCAGTGATGCAGGAACGTGGGAGAGAAGCGGCGTGGAGGAGGAGAACGAGGAGGAGGAGACGCGATAAAGGCGATCCTTTCTATCAAGTAGGGCAGCGAAGCAATCTCCTCTCCGCTTCGCGTACTCCTTTCCAAATACTACATATGACTCTTCTTATGCGGGCAGTGCGAGAGAAAAGCGAGGGGGAGAGAGAGAGAGAGAGGAGGAAGCGCAGAACATATTATCATGCATATGAATAAATCCATGCATGCATGCTTGCTTGCTTACTCGCTTGGGTTTTAATCGGGTTTTAGTTGGGCTTTAAGCATGCTAATCCCTCGAATTAATGAACAAGCAATTCTAAACAAAACAGTCGACCTCGACAATAATTAACCTGATGTTAACATAATTTGTCGCATGGGATTTCCAACCGAATCGCTCCATTTGGAGATTAAGGAGATAATAAGGCCACCAACACATTACTTAACTAACACAGCTTAGGTGGAAAGAGTGCACTACTAACCCAGAGGCCACTGCTCGTTTTGTCCTTCATAATGGTTGCAAGGTTGTGGCAGACTGGAGAAAGGGAAGGCTTTCACATGCATAGGACAAAACTAGGAAGGAACTTGAATGAGTTCATATTTTAAGTCAAGAAAAGTTGAGTGTGTCACTGTCCCATTGAAACTATTTTCATATTATTATTATTAATTATTTTTGCTAATGGCAAGTTGTAAAGGTGGGAATGAGTGTTAGTAAAGTTCATAGGAGTAGGTAGATAGAGAAAGGGCTAGGAATAAGGTTAGTTTTTTTTTCCAATCTTGTTTGGCAAGTGGCTAAATAAGGAGAGAATCATGTTGATTTGCTACTTGCAAGGTTTAAAAATAATTAGAACAGTTAATATATATAGTTGGTGAAAAATGCTTTAAATAATATTTGACCACCGCACTGATGAAGTGCCCCTTAAATTCACACCTAGTTCAAGGCAATATTTTGGGAAAATGGAAATGCAAAGGAAAAAAGATGTGAAGCCTAAGAATTAAAGGTGTCCAGCGAAAATTGAATAGATGCTTCGTTATCTTTGCAAAGTGGAAGAGAAAACACTTGTTTGGCGTCTTTCCTAAATTAAGATTTAAATTAAAGAGTAATAAATAAATATTATGAGAGTCTAACTTTCTTAATTAAAGTTATACATGATAATTTTTATTATTCCTTATCATTCTTTCTATAATATTATTAATTAAGAGAAATAGATGAATATTTAAAAAATAAATTTTCAACCGGCAAGAATTATGCTAAGAATTTATCTCGATCTTATCTAAAATTGAAGCTACTAACGAACTCTCTCATAAAAAATAAATTTAATTTTTTATATTAAATATTAAACCGATAAGAATAGGTACTAATCTTAGCCAAAAGATGGAAAAAATTATACTTTTTAAAATCACCGGCCTAAGATATTTATAGAAATTTTTTTACTAGTAGTGTTGTAACCTAATTTAATTTTAGATTTTATCCAAATTAATTATTAAAGGTATAGATTTTTAATTAAATAGTAAAATATATATCTAATTGTTGTTGTTAATTTATGGGAACATAATTGGTGTTGTAGTGTGGCTTAACAAAACGAGATTAAAATCGATATAATTTTGTAAGGATGATTGAATTCCAAGCTACACTTATTAAATAGTTTGCGATGCACTAACCGGGCTTTAACCACGGACACAATGATGCTACGTCCACTCCCGGAAGCATGCACATGAAGCTTCAGACGATTTGGGAAGACAACATGATTCATTAAACAATCAATAAATGTCACCGATGTAGTTTGATTTTTGAAAAACAAAAAAAGACGATGATTTTTTGACAGATTTGTTAATTAATATATCGTTGCTAGTTCGGAAAGTCTAAAAGCATTTGTCATAAAAAGAATGAGCTAGGGATGTAGTTCTGATGTTGGCTGGATAAAAATTTTACGCTATCCTATATCATAAGGAGTGTTAGTGTTGGATCAGGTAAAAAGTATCTGGCATTAGTCCTCCGATATTTAAATAAGTGATCGATTTGGGAGAAGAATGTAGTAGAAACAAATTGTAACAAAGAACGTATGTAAATATAAAGCATCGCATGCCTCCGTCTATATATGGAGACCCCTTTTATGTGTTATGCACGCATCTCAAAGTATGAGCATATTTTCCAAAGTTTTCCTAAGAATGATAGGTCATGAAGTGTTTTTGACACCTTTACTTAAACAAGCACACAAATCTCTTTGATTTGACTGACTGAAAGCTTCTAAAGGACGATTTGCGTATGAAATTCTCTTTCTTTTAATTTATAGTACAAACTTCTAAAAGAGTACGACATGACAGGTATATGAGTCTCACTGTAGGCCGGTCGGCCGCCACTCGGCCTAGAGATCGCCCACTCGGCCTCACGGAATGCATTCTGTAGGTACCCCAAGGTAGTTTTGATGTGGTCAACTGAGTTAAGTTAGATCATGTGTATATTTGATATCTTGTATCTAAATGTGCAAGAACTTAGGGGCATAAGAAGCTGAATGAAAAACTCAGCTAACGAGAAGGACGGCACGGGAGAGAGTCGACAGACTCTGTGCATCCGAGGGACAAGGTGCAGCGGAAGAGTATGCTAGCGGACGATAAGGAAGCGCGCAACATTTCTGAAAGATGAGAAGCAGGAGCGGAAGCTTGCTCAAGGAGAAGGCCAGAAAATAGTCTCGGATGAGTCTTATTTTGGATAGCCGAAATCTACCAAGCAAACGAAGTTGGAACAAAGGAGAAACCGGACATTCAACACTATGTTGATTGTCCCGGCGCCCGGACCCCCATGGCAACCTAGGGGAGCTTGCCTTGAACGGGCGAGTTCAGCACGGTCCGGATGCTCAAACCAGGATG
>JBBMJZ010386174.1:0-13849 GCA_037833815.1 Zingiber zerumbet | reverse complement strand
GGTCCGCGGAACTGACAACCGACCGAAGTCTAGTTGGGTATACGGATCTAACAACTAGCAGGAAGACTTGGTGGATCAAAGGCTAATCAAGCGACTACAGTTGGTAAGTAAAAGGTAAGCAACTGGAGGAGAGATCCAGTGAGAACGTGTTCCCGGTTGAGGGATCCGTAGGCATCGATCCAGCTTAGGTCCATTTGGGAAAACTAAGTTGAGACCTTGACTAGATCCTAATCTTAGGGAGACAAGATCTAATTACTACTACTATCTTATTATATTGTGCTAACCTTATTTTGTAAGATAAACATATTTTTGTTGTCTGGACTAACTCTTTTTTAGGAAAGAGAAGGCTGAAAAAGAGTGGTTCGGGTGCCCAGAAGGGATCTAGGCACCTAGAGCTGGTCCTAGCGCTCGGACCAACTTTGCCAGGTGGGTGCCTGGCCAGGCGCCTGGGCGATCCGAGCGATCGAAGCTGGTCTAAGTGCTCGAACTAGAAAATTTATCAAGAAGCTGAGTTGGAGTGCATCGACTAGCCGAGCCCACATCAATGGTCTAGTCACCCAAAAGGGCCCCAGAGGAAATTACTATAAACTTCATGGATGTTTACTGGAAAAGGCTCTAGAGGGAACCCAATATCGAGTAAGTTGACTGTGAAAAAATGATAATGATTTAATGGGAATACCATACGGGAAAATACCCAAGAGAGATCCTGTTTATGGGACTAGGCCCAGAGGGAGCTCAATATAGGTTTTCCATGTTAGGCCACGGCCAGTGACGAGAGTTGTTAACGCCTCGTCACTAGGTATCATGGTTTTATAACTGAGATTGATCAATCTCCCATATGATGATAGCTAGTTACTATCAACTATCAACCTTGCTTTAAAAATATTTTACGATATATGATCCATTTTAGAAACATGGTTGCGATAACCATATAAATGCGTAACTTGGTATTCAGAAAAGGGGACGGTGGTATGATCTGGGGACCCATGCCAGTAATCATGTTAAGTTACAATTTCATTCATGCTAGCCCATGCTATATACATATCCATGTTATGATAGAGTTATGTTCAGGTTCACGATATGGTATGTTCAAGTTCATATTATACTATGTATATGTTAGGTTTATGATATGTTATGTTCATGTTATACTATGTATATGTTTAGGTTCATGATGTGTTATATTTATGTTCATGTTATACTATGTATATGTTTAGGTTCACAATATGCTATGTTCAAATTCATGCTATGCTATGAATATGTTAGGTTCATCATATGCTACAATTATGTTCATGTTATGCTATGTATATGTTTAGGTTCATGATATGCTATGTTCAAGTTCATGTTATGCTATGAATATGTTAGGTTCATGTTATGCTAAGTTTATGTTTATGTTATGCTATGTATATGTTTAGGTTCTGATATGCTATGTTTATGTTCATGATATGCTATGAATATGTTAGATTCAAGATATGCTATGTTTACGTTCATGTTATGCTATGTATATATTTAGGTTCATGATATACTATGTTTATGTTCATGTTATGCTATGAATATGTTGGATTCATGATATGCTATGTTTATGTTCATGTTATGCTATGTATATGTTTAGGTTCATGATATGCTATGTTTATGTTCATGTTATGTTATGAATATGTTAGGTTCATGATATGCTAAGTTTATGTTTATGTTATGCTATGTATATGTTTAGGTTCATGATATGCTATGTTCAAGTTTATGTTATGCTATAAATATGTTAGGTTTATGATATTCTATGTGTATGTTCATGTTATACTATGTATATGTTTAGGTTCATGACATTCTATGTTCAAGTTCATGTTATGCTATCAATATGTTATGTTCATGATATGCTATATTCGAGTTTATGTTATGCTATGAATATGCTAGGTTCACAATATGCTATGTTCATGTTCATGTTCATGTCATACTATGTATATGTTTAGATTCATGATATGCTACATTTATATTCACGTTATGCCATGTATATGGTTAGGTTCATGTTCAGGTTCGTGTTATGCTCATGTTCACATTATGTCCATATATGTTTGAGATTATGTTCATGTATGTTCATGCTCGTGTCCATGTCATTATGTTCATGAGGATGTCCTTGCACATGGTATGTTTACATTCATGCTTTAGTAAGCGTATACTAGGAAATATACCTTGCAAAGTTAGATAGGTACGACTCCCATTAGGATACATGGATATAGTAACTAATTAATGTATAGTATGGTTTGAATGTGTTGAGTCTCTCGACTCACATATTTTAACTATTTCAGGTAAAAAGAAAAATGAGATAGGGGGCATTGACAAGTGAGCAAACTCGGGACAACGATAGTACAACCCGAAGACTCATTAGTTTAGTTTCTGTTGTATGTTATGAATTATTGGAGTACCTTAGTTAAATCAAGAGTATGTTATGATTGTAAGTGTAATTATGATTCATGACATCAACAATTATATATGAATTGATATTGGAAATAAATAAAATTAGGGGTGTTACACTAACAATCCCTTATTGCAAACTAAGTAAAAGATCTACCTCTTTTTTTTTTTTTTTAATTAGTTTCTTTTTGTACATGTGCTTTAATCAAGCTATAAGATCAAGAAAGGTGTTTTGGGTTTTTATTGTGCACACCCCCCCCCCTCCTGTAGGCTACAAGGGACCAACAATATGTCATCAACATATAATATTAAGAATACGACCACACTCCCACTAACCTTTTGATACACACAAGGTTTGTCTGGATTTTGTGAGAAATCAAACTTTTTGATCACTTCATTAAAATGAATATTCCAACTCTTGGATACTTGCTTTAGTCCATAAAAGGACCGTTGAATTTTGCATATTTTATTCTTGTTAACAAATGTGAAACCTTTTTACTATATCATATACACGTCCTTGAGCAGGTTTCCATTAAGGAAAGCTATTTTCACATCCATTTTCCATATCTCATAATCATGATGAGCTGATATGGCTAAGAGTATCTGAATGGATTTAAGCATAGCTATAGGAGAGAAGGTTTCGTCATAGTCAATGCATTGCCTTTGATGATAGCCTTTTTTCCACCAACCTTGCCTTGTAGGTAATTACGTTACTATCCATGTTAGTTTTATTCTTGAAAACCCACTTGCACCCTATAGGCATAATGCCTTCAGGTGGGTCTACCAAATGTCAAACTTAGTTTTTGTACATGGAATCCATTTCTGATTTCATGGTTGTAAACCACTTGTTGTTCTCTGAACTATTAAGAGCTTCTTGGTAATCAGTATGTTCCTCATCCTCAATGAGTAATTCTCTTATAAGAGATCCATATCTCTCAGGAATATTACATGTCTTACCTGATCTATGAGGAGATTATCTCATAATCGATTGCAATTCTTGTTTAGGCATCTCATTAGTATCTATTGGAGTCTCTTGAGATTTATTAAGTTCAACTATACCCTCACTTACTTCTTACAAGAGAAACTCTTTCTCTAGGAATGAGCATGCCTTGAAACAAATGCCTTTTGTTCTAAGGGATGATAAAATTGGTAAACCTTAGTTTCCTTAGGGTATCTAATAAATAAACATTTATCAGACTTAGCTTCCAACTTGTTTGATACAGTCCTCTTCACATAAGCAGGATATCCCCATATCTTCAAATAAGATATAAGGAGTTTTTTACTAGTCCATACCTCATATGGAGTAGTTAAGATTATCTTCGTCGAGACTCTGTTTATCAAGTAAACAGCTATCATGAGTGCATAGCCCCAAAAGGTTTTAGGAAGATTTGCATGATCCATCATTGACCTAACCATGTCTAACAGGGTTCAGTTATGCCTTTCTGATACACCATTATATTATGGCATATAAGGCGGAGTCTATTGAGACTATATACCATTGCCCCTTAGATAATCTTGAAACTCTTGGCATAAATACTCAACACTTTGATCGGATCAAAGTATCTTAATACTCTTACCAAGTTGTTTCTTTACTTCACTTCTAAATTCTCTATACTTTTCAAAGGCTTTAGACTTGTATTTCATTAGATACACATATCCATAATGAGAGTGGACATCACTGAAAGTAATAAAGTAGCTATAACCTCCTAGTGCGTGAGTTGACATTGGTCTACATACATCAGTATGTATGAGCCTAAGTAACTTATCAACTCATTCACCCTTTTTAGAAAAAGGTAAATTTGTCATCTTGCCTTTTAAACATGAATCACATGTATCTAATTCAAATAATTCGAGAACTGTAATCTTTTACAATTCGGACATGCGTTTCTTACTTATATAGCTAAGACGACAATGCCACGAGTAAGAGATTAATTGATTATCTATTTGAGCGCATTTATTGCATATTTTGATATTGAATACATCATTAGATATATCTAACATGTAGATACCATTGAATAAAGTTCCAGTGCCATAAGAATGTCATTCAAAGTTATATAACAATAATTGTTACTAAACGTTAAATAAAAACCTTTTCTATTTAAGCAAGAAATAGAAACAATATTTTTTATTAATGTAGGAATCAAATAATAATTATCCAGTTCTAAGATAAGTCAGCTAGGAAACTTTAACAAGTATATTCTGATGGTGATTGCAACCTTTGCTCCATTCCCAACTCGCAGACTTAATTCTCTCTTGACGAGTCTTATGCTATTCCTTAACTCTTGTATGCCAATACATATATGTGAGCTACACCTAGTATCCAATATCTAAGAGTTTGAGGAAATAGTATGGTAATCAATAACGAAAATACATGAAGAGGATAGGGCATCAGATGCCTTATTCTTCTTCATGGACTTAAGATAAATCTTATAGTTTTTTGCAGTGCCCCATCTTAACACAATGATAGCATGGGACCTTTTGTGTTGGTTCTACTGTCTTGGCCTTTTTGCTCTTCCCCTTAGCCTAATATTTTAGCTTCCTCTTAGAACCTCTCTTTGAGGAGTCTACTAACATCACAGTTTTCTATTCACCTTTAATAGAAGGCTCCACAGTCTTGAGTATATTGATCATCTTCAGCATGGTTGATTCCAAATTATTCATCGAATAGTTCATAATAAATTGTGAATGACTTTTTGGAAAACTATGTAGAATTAAGTCAATACTTAACTCAGGATCCATCGCAAAACTGAGTGATGCTAAATGCTCTATGTAGCCATTCATCTTTAATACAAATTGTATTGCAGACGAACCCTCCTACATCTTAGAGCAAAAGAAAAGCTTGGAGACCTTGAACCTTTCAGATCTAACTTGCTCATTAAACAACTTGTGAAGATGATAAACAATATCATAAGCATCCAAATGCTCATGCTATTTCTGTAGTTCAGGAGTCATAGTGGATAGCATGATGCAACTTGTAAGAATAGAATTATCCTTATGTTTTGATGGGTCAACAATTGGTCTGCAGTTGCATCGACATCAAGACTTGTGGGAAGAGGCTCATCAAGGACATAAACTAGCTTTTCAGCATTGAGAACAATTCTCAAACTTTGAAACCAATCCAAGAAGTTCAGCCCAATCAGTTTGTTCGAGTCCAAAATTGAACGCAGATTAACAAAAGTCATAATTAAATGATTAACCTAAAAATATAAAAATAAGAATGTATTATAGACATGATTTTATTTATATAAATAATTTACATATAATAAAAGCCAACTTATTTATCAAATTCAAACACCCTTATTTTGAATTTGGGAGATGGTAGGTTTTTTTTTAAGTGAGTTAATATCCACCATAGATAAGAACAATCTTGACTTTGGCCAACAAGCCATTTTTAGCTATAACAACATGTAATAAGCTTACCAATTGCATATCACTTATATGCTACTATCACATTATGCTAGCAACTAATTAATTTTCGCATAAACATCGAGTTGTTAACACATTAACAAGTATAGATCAAATGCATATCACACAACTTCACCTCTATCCACATTGATCATGGCTTTGGCACAACAAATAAATACTTTAAGTTTAAAACCAACCCGTTAATCGTGATATTACATCTCCATGGTTTGAACATATTTAATTTTAAGTTGAGCTTGACTTTGACCAACAACTCAAACAAGAACTTAAGCTTTAGTTCTTACCATATCAATGGAATGTGTAGATTTTAATATTGTGTAAAGGATTTGGACTCATCTATATCATGAAAATATTCTATCTACATGACATTATACACATGACATAAATGATGACATGACACATCACATGCAGGACATATCATGACACATCACACATACAGTAAAATTTAATCACATCGCACACATGGCAAAATCTAATCATGTCATAATAAATGTATCTACATGACATTCAATTTGTCATGAACATGCCATAAATTTAAATATGTTATAATTATATTTGGAAATAAAAATATGTTATAAATTTGATTTTAATAAATCAAGATTTATTTAATTAAATTAGGAAACAAATTTCTAAATTTAATTAACATATCTCAACTAGAATATTTCTATCAATTAAAAATCTTTAATTATTTTAGAAATAAAATTTAAAATTAATTTACTAACAATTTAAGTAATAAATAATTTATATTTATTAATTTATTGTATAATAATTCAAATCTAGATTTTTTTTATAATTTTCTAAATCTTTTAAAATTTGGTATTTCCTAACAATTTAGGAAACTTTTTAAAAATATAATATTTTAATAAATCTAAAAATTTTAGAAAAGATAATTTCTATAATTTAATTTAGAATATCTCAAATTTAGATTAAAAAAAATTAAAATCTTTCCAAATTTGATATTACCTAACAAATTAAGAAATTTTCTAAAAATGGAATATTTCTTAAAATGCCAAAAAATCCAGAAATGATAATTTCTAAATTAAAAAATTATTTTTAAATTTAAGTTTCTAAAATTATTTTAGAAACTTTCCAAAGTAGAATTTCCTAACTTATATGGGTTATGATAAGCGAGTCTTTCGGTTGACATGGCAATTAAAGCCAAGATGAGGTGGTGGCGTCTAGACCCGGTTGAGCATAAGGTTATGTGTATACTCGATGGGAAGGACTAGCTGGGCGGTAAGATACTTAACCTTATCTAGGATATAGCATACGACTGGCCAGGCGATGGCCGATCAAATATAAGTTTCTCTGTATATGCCTAGGTGGAAAGTACCGGCTGGGCCTAGAGGAGCTTAACTATATCAAGCCTTCAATATGTTAATGGACAGGCAAAAGCCGATCGAATGAAGGCTTCCATGCATATGCCCGAATGGATATAAGTCCGGCTAGGCTTAAAGGTATTTAGCCTTATTTAGTCTATGACATATGATCAGGCTGACTGAATAAAGGCTTCCATGCATATGCCCGGACGGATATAAATCCAGCTAGGCAATAAGGTATTAAACCTTATTTACATATGATTAGTAAGGCAAAGACCAACCTAATGAAGGCTTACATGTATATGCTCGGACGGATATAATTCCGGCCGGACCTAAAGGCATTTAGCCTTATTTAGTCTATGACATATGATCAGGATGACCGAATGAAGGTTTCCATGCATATGCCGGGACTGATATAAATCTGATCGGGCCTAAAGGCTAAATTAGCCTTAATTAGTATATGACATATGATCAGTAAGGCAAAGGCAGATCGAATGAAGGCTTCCATGCATATGCCCAGAAGGATATAAGTCCGGCTGGACCTAAAGGCATTTAACCTTATTTAGTCTATAACATATGATCAGGCCTGCCGAATGAATGTTTCCATGAATATGCCCAGATGGATATAAGTCCAGCCGGGCCTAAAGGCATTTATCCTTTTCGAGCCTTCAATATATGAATGGTCGCATGAAGGCCGACTGAATACAAGGTTCTATGTATATGCCTGGGCGGACATATGTCCGATCGGACCTAAAGGTATCTAGCCTTATCAAGTCCGTATCATACGAAAGGTATGACGAAGACTGACCGAACGCAAGATACTAGGTCTAATGTATTCGCCCAGTTAGAAAGGTTAGCTAGGCTTAACTTAGACAGGACTCTAAAATATGATCGGCAAGATAAGGGCCAATTAAACATAATATTCTTTATATATGCTCAAGTAGGCAAAGATCGGTCGAGATACATTCAATAGAAGATACTCTTAATACATAACTGGCTTTATGACTGGCCGAGATATATTCAATAGAAGATACTCATAATACAGGACCAGCTTTATAACTGGCCAAGATACATTCAATAGAAGATACTCTTAATATACAAATGGCTTTATGACTGACCGAGATACATTCAATAGAAAGGGACATTCTCAGGATATGACGAGCTTAATGATCGATCGGTATATATTGAAATAGACAAGCAGTCGACAACTTTATGACAACTTAACAAATCTATCGGGACATATTCTCTCGAAGCTTCTTCGTTCTTTAAGTGGTTACAACGATATACTCTTTTGCATATGTCAAAGATTCAAATCATAAATGATAAATAGGGTACATCTAGGGTAGAAAGAAGATTCCTCAAAGGATTATTGCATGAAGTCCAAGTTGTACTTTGCTCATCTTCTAACAAACTCTAACAAACCAAGGACCAACTCATGATTGTGAAGGTTATGTGAGGTGGTATAAAAAGGGGAATCCTCTCTGCTGGCAAGATACTCAAACACAAGTACTTTCATCTAAAACTAGACTTGCTGGTATTTTTTCCGTTACTGTTCTTCTTCTTCCACATTCGAGTGAGGAACTTACTTGAGCGTTGGAGGGCCTAGCCAGGGATTTCCACCCCGGTCCTAGGTCACTAATGTTTTGTTGGATTGTCTGAGTTTGTGTAGGGTCATTAACTAGTTCCTTCAGATCTTGAGAAGCTTGCCATCCCTCAATCACCAGAGCCAGCGTGCCATCTCATTGCCCTAAAATAGGATCAAATTTGACACCGTTTATGAGAACATTTGCCTGAATATGAACCTTTGCAATGGAAGAGGCTGGAAATCTCAATATTGTAACCTTAACGCAAGAAGATCTGGAGATACTCATCAACGTCAGGCCACAAAAATCACATCAACAACAACAACAAGCTAATACTAGTGGCATGCTACCACCACCAAATCCGGAAGTATCAACCAACGCTCTTTAGAGGGAGGGGGGGGGGGGAGGGGGAGGGGTGCAAGAGGAGTGTCATACTCACTCCCTACGCCTCTCTCACCAAATCGATGTCCTAGAGCATTTTTTGTACACCCTTAGACCAGATGGTCCAAGGAATAATCCCGCAAGAATCCTCCGGAGAAGTGCTTGTATAGGATCGATATAAAAGAAAAGTTATACCTAGTGATAGTTTTCCTGAGTAAATTGCCACTCCATTCACTTAAAGGTTACTGGATGATCCATTACCCAAGTGATATCAGAACTTGAATATTGGAGAATACTCAGGAATGACTAATCTAGAAGAGGCATCCCCAGATTCTTTCAAGTGGGTGATCTGGTGTGGAAGCATGATCTGGAGCCACAATGGGGAGGACCCTTTAGGGTGGTACATAAACTCACCTCAAGTTCTTATTACCTCGAAGATTGGATAAACCATGGAGTGCTAATCATTTACAACCTTACAGAACCTAACAAGTATGCCTGTAAACTATTTCATGTATTTTGTTCAACTTTTTTGTATAAATTAATAAAAATTGTAGGCAATGTCATCTAAAAAGGTCTATTCTCCATCAATAGTCGACCGGTCACACAGATAGCCAGAGACTTTAAACCATCAACAGTCGATCAGTCACACAGACGACCGGAGACTTTAAACCATCAATAGTCGATTGGTCACATAGATGGTCGGAAACTTTAAATCATCAACAGTTGACCGATTGCATAGACAATCGGAGACTTTAAACCATCAATAGTTGATCAGTCACATAGACGTCTGGAGACTTTAAACTATCAATAGTTAATCGACAACCTTAAGGGGTGACCTAAGACGTGACCTTAAGGGGCGACCGGAGACTTAAAACCAGATAGTCGACCGATCATACAGACGACCGAAGACTTTAAACTATCAACAGTCGATCGGTGACCTTAAGTGGTGATCAAAGAGGCGACTGAAGATTTTAAAGCTTAAAGTTGAGTGGTCACAAGGATGATCAGAGACTTTAAACCATACAGACAATTAGAGGTTTTGCTTGGCATCACAAATTTGGCTAGTTTATCATTCAGTCCAGGGATTCATTATAAAATATTCACAAGTATATGAGATATGTGTTTCGTTTGGACTCAAGCAAGTTATCATTCAAATCTAGAAAATCATCATGAAATATCTATATGTATTCAGTCTATTTATTTCATTCGACATTACAAATCTGATTGGTTTATTATTCAGCCTAAGAATTTATTATACAAATATTCGGTCTATCTATTTTGCTCAAAATTATATACCTAGTCGGATTATTAGTTAGCCCAAAAATTCATCAGTAAGTGCTTGCATATATCTGATATATTTTTTTCTCAACTTTAAACCTTCAACAGTTAATCAGATAATTCATTATAAACTCTGCTTATAGTATGCCCGACTGACCCATTTCACTCGGAATTATATGTTTGATCAATCTATTACGCAGTCTAGAAATTCATTATAAACTCTGCTTATAGTATGTCCAGCTAACTTATTTCACTCAGAATTATATGTCCATTAGATCTATTATGCAGTCCAAAAGTTCATTATAAACTCTGCTTATAGTATGTCTGGTTGACCCATTTTGCTCAGAATTATATGTCTGATTGATCTATTACGTAGTCTAGAAATTCATTATATATTTTTCTTATAGTATGTCCAGCTGACCCATTTGGCTAGAATTATATGTCTGATTAATCTATTACGCAGTCTGGAAATTCATTATAAACTCTGCTTGTAGTATGTCCGGCTGACCCATTTTGCTTAGAATTATATGTTTGATCGATCTATTATGAAGCCCAAAAATTCATTATAAACTCTGCTTATAGTATGTCTGGTTGACCCATTTCGTTCAGAATTATATGTCTGATCGATCTATTATGCAGTCTGAGAATTCATTATCAGCTCTGCTTATATTATATATAGCCTGCTTATTTCGCTTGGCCTTTTATGATCGCCCGATCTATTGTTGAGTTTGGTTTGTTTGTTTTATGAGGCATTATATACTAGGATGATTCATTATTTATCCCAAGAAGTCATCATTAAATATTTGTATGATATTGGGCCTGTTTACTCCGCCTTATGATTTGTATCTATCCTGGTGTCATTTAATATGGGGACGCTATAAGTGACTATTTGTTCAATAGTCAAATATTCAAGATCTTTCTATGTTATCAAGAGTTTCTCCATGAATTTTCTCTATGGAGCATATGCTATAAAAATACATGGAGTTACATAAGACAACCAGGTACTTATTAATTTCTACTGGTATCTAATGTTTTATCATCATTTTGAAAATATGGTACTAGAATACATACTCACTCAAATTTACTTAAGAATTCTTTTGACAGTTCCTTGTTGAGCTGTCGACGATTTATAAAGAGAGGAGGGGGTTCCCTTGATAAGTATCCTCCCTCCCTTAAGTGTTGAATAACCCCCTCAATAGAGTGAGTGAGAGTTTCTACAATACGCCTAGCGTATTTTTCGCCAAATGCGAAGGAGTCTAAATAGGATCTTTGTTTATTCTCCCATCATTCCTCCTCACCTGCCTTATATGTCTAAAGTTTAGATTGAAGGTTATCCTTCTCAACTTTAAGGGTAGCTTGTTCTGCTCTAGAACATTTTATCTCATCCAGTAAGGAGTTTATTTGTGAATCTTGGGCTCTTAATTTCTCATGTTGTTGTAGCAATAAGAAATTTTTGGTGGCCAACTCTAGAGCTAGTTCTGGAGATCGGGAGCTAGGCGACGGTTCTAGCCTTTCTAAAAATGCGATTTTCTGAGCTAAATCCAAAAGAGCCTTATCTTTTAAAGATTTCTCCATTCAAAATTGGGATTCACTCTTTTGTAGTTGACATTCCAAGATTTCCTTCTTCGTCTCTTGAGTTTGCAATGATTAGCAATAACCTTATAGAGTTTCCTCTAGGCTAGTGATAAGCTCGGTCTGTGAATTTATTTTCCCTTGTAATTGAACAATTTCATCATTGGGAATAGCAGGAACAACCGTAGCTCTTCTACTCTATCTTTTAAAATCTTGTTAGCTTTCTCCAGATCCATGACTAGCTGACCCAAATGTAAGCTTGAAGCATAGAACTAGATAGAATAACAATAGAATTATATCTTATAGTAATAAGGTAACAAAATTTAATCAAAGACTTACGATAGTAGCATTACAGTTGTGCTCATCGGCATGCTCAACAATTGTGCTACTTCACATTTGTCTTTGTGCTTCTAGCCATGGTTCAGCTAATGGACCTTTTAATTTGAGTATCCCATAAGATGAAGGGGAGGTATAATTTAGCCCTTGGTGAGAAGGTAACCCATGAGATTGTTTAAAGAGGCATGGAGGGCTAGTAGAAGTTATAGGCCCTGGAGGAGGAGCAGGGGAAAGATTAGGCGACTGTGAGGGAGCAAAAGATGGATGGGTGGAGGATGCTGGCTCAACTAATTCGGGACTATGTTCATATGCTAGTCTTTTGTATCTCGGGTTGGAAAATCTCCTGTAAGGGGTCCAACTCGCGCGAGGTTTAGTTGGAGGAGGAGCCAAAGTTGGTAAAGAAATGGGCGAAGGGGTATTTGAGGTTGTCTCAATAGAAGGAATAATTGGAGGAAGTGTACAAGAGATAGGTATAAGAAGGTCAGGCCTTATTATATCAAGTGCAAAATGAGAACGACTGCATGTTGAGGACACATGCTCTTTACCTCGGTTATAAAAATTTTTGACCACAGTGATGGGAATTTATTCGATGGTGGCTAATGTGGATAAATTTGTGCCCAAAGCTTCCACTTGGGGTTTTTTTGTGCCTAACAACACAAGGAGTGTCTTGTCCTGAGGAGCTAGAAGATGGCTCCTGGGTTGACTGTGCTAGAAGTAAACCCAGGGAGGAAGAGGTTTGATTAAGGCAATGCTCTTCTAGTAAATCCTCTCTTAACTTGGTTAGAACTGCCCTTGTTAATTGAGTATTCCTATACAAGAAGGCTGGGAGAATAGTGTCAACTGGGAAAAAGAATAAGGGTTAAAAAACTTACATAACAAACAATCGAGAAATAACAAACAATCATTTATAAGGAGAATAAACTTACTAAGGGAAGCACTTAATTCCGTATTGGCCAAACTGAGTCTAGAAATAGATAATAAGCCTTCCACGGTCAGCGTGGGCAAATTAAACTTGACACCTTTTAGTTTTCCCATAGAAGCACGGAAGGAAGGATCCCTAGAGATATTGCCCAAGGTGGGAATGGGAGGAAGATCTTGCGGCCAGTTTACAGGATAAGTGTTAGGATGTATACTAAAAGCCTAGCTTTTTGTAAACATATATTTAGAAAATAAGAATCGCATTGGTCAAAAACCTACATTTATGTTAAATGTAGTTGTCTATTTAATAGATAACATGGTGTGTGGTGTCACACACAGAAGATCATGTTTTCTGTTCCTTATAAATTATAAGTAGTTGCTCACGACCAAGATGGAAAGAGACAAACTATTGGAATGGTCGTAGTGTAATTTGGAATTACTTTATCTTGACTATAAAATTATACTAGTACACTATGTGTCTATTGAGTAGGACCATTTGAAGTAGTTTCTTTTTATACTGACTGCGTAAAAGAGCAAACCTCTGTTATTATGGAAGTGCATGCTCTTAATCCTAATATAATAACAAGCACATATACTTAGTATCTATCTCTTTAATTTATCAATGGGTGAGATTTA
>JBBMJZ010386145.1:0-15266 GCA_037833815.1 Zingiber zerumbet | reverse complement strand
GCAGGAATTTAGAAGCACAAGAAGTCGAGCGAAAGATGCAGTTAGCGAGAAGCATGACACGGGAAATAGTCAACAGACTCGGTGCGTCCGAGTGACGAGGTGCTGCAGAAGAGTACTCTGGCAAACGAGAAGGAAGCGTGCGGCATTTTCGAGGGACGAGAAGCCAGAACGGAAGACTACTCGAGAAGAAGGTTGAAAGATGGATTTGGGTGAGTCCAATGCTGAATGATCGAAATCGCCCAAGCCACCGGACCAATTAGCACAAGGCTGACTGATCCGGGCCCCCATACCATCTGGGCGCCGAGACCGTTCAAGCGCTCAGACAAGATGGTCTGGACGCCCGGGCCACCAGGGTGCTCAATGGGTGCCTTGATGCTGCAAATCAACTTTTGGGCCCATGTCAGCAATCGTTTGGGCGCTCAAAGCTGGTCCGGACGCTTACATATGGATAAAATTTTATCACTTGGCCATTGCATAGTTATTGTTGCACGGAGATAGAATTTTACCACACTGGGAGCGTCCGGATCATGCCACGTCAGCAAACGGTCAGATTCAACTAGTGTGCTATAAATAGAGCACTGATCTTCTTTATTTCGTAGAACACACTTTTGTACTTCGAATTTCATTATGTCTTTCATTTTTGAGTTTTATTTTCATGTACGAGGTTTCTCCGACTCCAACGTTTTGTTCGAAAAGGAAATCTTTATAGTGAGCATATTTTCTTTAGATTAACAATTTTCTGATTACAAACCAAGTAAAATTATTTGTCTAGTACTTTTCTTAATTTTATTATCTTTTTGTTAAGTGTGTAATTATTTAAACTTAATAGTTTGAGAAAGGTATACTTGTTTTGCTTGTGTAGGGTAATTTATCCCTCTCTTATCCGTCGTACGAGATCTACATGTAGAGGTCTATAGAGGTCCATAGAGTCTAGGACAAAAACAACCACATTGATAGCAAGTTTTAAGGGTATTAATTAAATCCTCGTCTTTACTTATACAATAGTCTATGTGCTCATGAATTTTCCAATATGCGAAACAAATAAATGCACAATGAGGATAGAGGTTAGATTTAACTTTATTTGCCCTAGATTTATCATTCAAGTAAGAACAGATTGTGTTTTTTTAACAGTAAATATAAATTTATTGATCAAATTAGTATACACATCTTCTTAGTTACGTTAATTAACTTACCATTATCACCAGAGTAATCCATAGCTACATGAGTTATCATCCTCAATATCCTCATCAAGACCGAAGAAACTGTAGTCATTAGCGTCATCAAGCTGGCCGATCTGTGACCCATCAAAGTTACTGAGTTTCAAAGCATTTGCGGAGCCGGCGGGCTCCATCAGCATGCAGCATCCATCTTCATCAGCGTAGGGAGGAGGGCTCCTGAAGTCCAGTATGGTGCTGGTGGAAGGCTTGATGCCTGCGTTCAGCGAGCTCTCAGGATGTTTGATGAGCTCAAATGGCTCCGAGCCGCCATTCCTCTCTTTCAGAAGAAGCTTTTCAGTGAGGAAAAGAACCTGGCCACAGGAACCTCATGCCGATAAGAATACCATCAGAATCTTTCTTTAAACACAAATTAAAGACCAAAAAATCAGAATAACTCCGAAACTAGTATCATTTTTAAGGACTATAAATGAATTAAAACGTTCCTAAGCAAGTTTATTTTTATTTGTACAATATGCATAAGGTTAATTCAAGTCAAGTTTGAAGGAGTTAAATTTGAACAAGGTTTATGATTTATTTTAGTCGACTTGACTCGTTATGCATTTCAATTTTTTGAGTTCATATTTCAGTTTTCCATAACATAACAAAGAAAGAAGCATGTTTGCAATCGGTCTATTGATCACCTTGGCCTCTAATTTCTGCTTTTCCTTGAGGAGGCATTCATGGTCAGCCTTGAGACTGCCATAGCTCGATCTCAAGGCTTCACAGTCCTTCTCCAGTTGCTTGGTCCTCCAGCGAACGCGACGGTTCTGAAACCATATCGCAATCTGCCTCTGTTCGACTCCGAGAACTTTCGCAAGCTCAAACTTCCTGTCGGGCTCGAGTTTGTTCTCCGACTCAAAGCTCTTCTCCAGGAACTGAACTTGCTCTGCCGTCAGCCGCCTCTTCTTTTCCCGGCGATGAGAAGAAAAATCGTCTGAGCCATCTTCGCCCGTCATATTCTCCAATTCAATTGGCTTAAACAAGGGCCTCTTAAAACTGCTCATGGCTCTATCTTGAAAGTTTACAGGAGGCCATGAACCTGTAAATCCTATTCTCGATAATGATCATATTCCATAAGAGAAAAAACAAAAAGATCAGAGTAAATGAATCATTACCAAGAAACCTTCTTCCAGCGGCCATTTCACAGCAAAACACCAGAAAATGTCTATTGTTTTTTTCTCCTTTTCTCAGAGACACATCTCCTCCTAAAGGTTATAACTGAGCATCTTGTGGCGGAAGAAGGTGATTATCAGCATGACCGAGCCATGGAGAAGGGTGCGGAAGGAAGACCCTCGAAGATCCATCTCCATCCCAATGACTCTCAAGCACATAAAAAGGGGAAGTGGAGAGGACGAAAAAAAGAGGAAGAGGAAGAACTTTGATGATCTGAAGAAGCTTCCTTTGTGCTATATCTTGAATAAGGGAGAGGGAATTTGGAGAATTATATAGAGAAGGCAAGTTCTTCCTCCTTGCTTGTAAATGGAGCATGCAAACTTTATTAACAATGCTTATTTTTAGTTTAGTTAATTATGGGTAATAAAATCTTGTGAAATAATAAGTAAATGAATTAACTACTTATGATAATCAGTTTTTTTTATTGATAATAAATTTTATATTACTATTATTGTTATTATTTTTGTCTTTTTTGTGATATACACGTGCAGAAGTGTTTGGATATCAAGTGGTTATATGTTATATCCGTGAAAAGTGTTATTATTCGTTAGAAACGAAAAGCCCATAGACATGTCGCCGTTATATCGCATGAATTCAGTTTCGGCAATATAACTACGGTTCTTCCCTTATATCAATATAACGGAACGTGGGATCCGTCCGCTCTGATATCCCCCTTCCCGACCTTTCCTTCTTCCCACGCCGCGGTCGCCGCTTTCGTTCTTGTGTGTCCAAAAGGAGTAGGAAGAGTTCCGACGATCAGATCGATGGCGATGCAGGTGGGAATGGGACTCTCCAAACTAGTGCTCCTGCTAGGAGCAGGTGATTTCACTCTCCCACTCTAACCGCCCCGACTTGATTCTTGTTCCTTGATCGATCTAGTTTTTCTTTTGGAATATCAGGGTATACAGGCTCGATCTTGCTGCGCAACGGCAGACTGTCTGATATTTTATCGGAGCTCCAGGTTTGAGTTATTTAAGGGGTTAAACTTCTTCTTCTTCTTCTTCTTTTTTTTTGGCTTTTTGAGATTCGGGTGACAGATTTGGGATTTTTGAATAACTTTATTCAGGACATGGTTAAGGGTTTGGAGAAATCTGCAGAGAAAGGAGCTGCGGATTCGGAGTACGCTGATGTTCTTGCATCACAGGTACTAATTCCATTTAATAGCCGTGTTGAAATTCCTGTGAATTGCTGACGTAGATACTGGAGTTTTGAGGTGAACTGACGTTCTAGTTTAACTAGTTAGCCATACGCCTTGGTGGGCAAAATTTCATTTTATGCTTTGTTGGATTTTTTGTTGTTTTCATCGTCATTTTAGTCTAGCTTTATTTCCATATTTTGGATGTTTTGTTGCGGCACTGATGGACATCATTTGCAGACCTTTCAGTTGATTTGTGGGCGTTGATAGTTCTTTTACTGCTTCTTCTCCTAGTCATTTTGATTTCTTTTTTCTTACGTTACGTGTATACTGTAATTTTTGCTCAAGTGGGATGAATTTCTTTGTTCGGGCTGGTTAATTTTTGGAATTATTTTTACACGCACAGAATTTTCCTCACATTTCAATAATATGCAGGTACGTCGTTTAGCAATGGAGGTGCGACAAATTGCCTCAGCACGTCCCATAACTGTTCTCAATGGAAGTTCTGGTATAGGAGGTATTTATTTTCACATGTTTTCCTAAATATTTTGAATGTTATTGCACCAATATATATATTTTTAACTTTTTCATACTGGAAAAAAAGGATACTTAGTATAGCTTTCCAAAAAGTTATAATACTATCAACACACTATGCATATTTTAGCAATTTCTTACGGGATGTACATTTTCAAGTGATGTTTAAACCTTAATGACTTATTTTTTAGGTCATTATTCTTGTGTTATTTTTTTTTTTACTTTAGAAATTGAGTTCTTTCTCTTGTATATAATATATAAAGAATAAAAACTCTTGCTGTTGTATTGGATAAATTTCATTCAAACTGCATCTTATATCTTATCAGGGAACATGACATCGCTTGTGGTTCCAACTGCCACCCTTGGAGCATTAGGGTATGGCATCATGTGGTGGAAAGTATGATTCTTCCTGTTACTAGTTTATTTCTGAGGGAACACTATTATCTACTGAAGAAATCTCTCACTTATCTATGCAAAATAATTATATAAGATGGAGATTATCTTGTTCTTCCTGTATTTATTTTATCCTGGGTATAAATAAAAAAATTTATCCTATTTCAACACCTCATTCTCTTGTGGTTCTTTTAACAATTGTTTGGTGAAATTCAATTTATATAGTTTATGTGTCCTCTTTAGTATGCTTATCAAGTCCTTTTTATGTTTTTGATAGGGCATCTCTTTTTCTGACTTTATGTATGTTACTAAGCGCAACATGGCAAATGCTGTAGCAAGCATGACAAAGACTTTGGATCAAGTCTCTGCTGCCCTTGCAGTGAGTCTCTTCTCAACCTTCGTGTATATTTTTCTTTAAAAAAAATATTTGAAGATTGAATCTCATGCTAAATTATGCCTATCAAGGATAGGAAAAGTGCAATACAATACACTAATCATTGAATTTATTGGTAAAGGTGTATATTATTTTGAAGAAAATAACATGCTGCTTATAGAAGGATGGAGAATATATGTACTAGCTACTAGCTAGGATCGTGGTGTCTTTTTCTTTTTCATTTTCTTGATTGAATGATCTTCATTCATAGTTTTTTTTATAATGGCTGCCAAACTTTTTTTCCTACTTAGGAATGACAGGGATCCTCCAACTTTTACTATAAGCTCGATAAAGGATGCTAAGACTCTACAATATAATCTAATTACACACACAAAAAAAAATCTAAATACACTGTTACTATTGGTAACATCTATATGTCAAAATAGCCAACCATAACTGTAATGTATCGTTGGAGAACATGTAATATCAGTAAAAACAATAACTAGGACTCCTCATTTAGGAAATTTCAATTTATCATTGTAGCCTAAGTTAGTCGGATTGAGGTACAAGTATCTGACACAAGTATGAATCTAGGTGTCGAATATGTTTTTTTTTTCTTTTCTAAAGTGAAGAAATAGGGACTTAATAGAAAAGGGTTGGAATTTTAAACATAGATATGGGGACACAAGTGCACAACAAAGTTTTAAAATTAGTAAAATATCCTGATATTATAATAATAGTTTTAAACATATGAAACTGAAATATAAGTTGCTTGTATTGTCAATTCAACTTGAGATATTAACCACTTTATCCATTATGCAATACAAGTTGTTTAACTTTATGGTCATTACCATGAAATGACAATTTTTCTATGCTTCTTCCTCTTCAAATTTCTTCACTAAAAAAATAAACTATTTAGTACATATAAAAATGAACTAAGTAGCGACAAGTTGTGAAATAAGACTTTGTTAGAAGTAGCTAAAAACTAGCTTGGACCGCCCTTCACCTAAACTAGCCAAATGAACAAACCTAGTTCTAAAAAGGAGAACTAAGGGTGCATTTGATCCAAGTTATCATGTATAACCTTGGTTATGTGATTACCAAGTAATCACATAACTAAGGTTATGGGGGATTAAACATAACCAAATATTGTTTGGTTCAACTTAGGTAAAGTAACAAAAACTTGTTTGTTTGAAGGTTTTAATGAATAACCTAGTTTAATATGTTACTATATTACCCTTAGTTACAAAATCAATCATATATTATTATTATTATTTAAACTCTACTTTTTTATTTTTTTCTTTTTCACGTTTTTTTTAATTTTTAATTTTTTTAAATTTCTTTTCATTTTATTTTTTTTAATTTCTTTTCATTTCTTTTTATTTTTTTGTTTTTTTATTTTTTTTATTTCTTATTTTTTAATCTTTTTTATTTTTTAACGTTTTTTAATTTTTTCCATTTTTAATTTTTTTACGGTTTTAATTATTTTTATGTTATTTTATTTTACTTTTTTTCTATTTTTTTCTATTTTTTTATTTCTCCCTTTTTTTATTATTTTTTATATTTTTTTACGTTTTTTCTATTTTTTTTAATTTTGTATGTTGTTTTATATTTTTTAAAGTTTTTTATTTTATTTTTTATATTTTTTATTTTTTTCTTTACATTTTCCTTTTTTATCATACTTTTCTTTTATTCGAGGGTATTTTAGGTAAAAAAATTTCGTTAACCCCGGAATCAAGAAAAACCTTAATTTTCCAAGGTTTTCGGATTCCGGATTGCATACTCCTTTTGCTGACGTGTCGGACATGGAATATTACTCGGGAATTATCGATTACCTAAACCAAACAGAGTTTTCGTTGATAACCTTGGATGGATAATCAAGGTTATCAAGGATAACCCCTAACCAAACGCACCCTAAGGGGTGTAGTTGAAAACTAGCTTGGACCTGCCTCAACTTGAACTAGCCAAATTAACAAGTCTCTTTGTCTACAAAAGAGAGCCAAGGGGTCCAAATTTGCCTGTTGATGGAACATGGAGAGAGTAGAACCAAGCCGGTAGTAAAATGGTGGTCACCTCAACAGCTTTATGGTGCAGGGTGTCTTGCTATAGAAGCCATAAACCAAAGGTTGGATGAGCAACACCTCTTATACAAAATTTAAAATCTAATATTTAACATCCCAAAATTTAAAAAATCTTGTATCTCTCTTTTTCTTGTTCACTTTAATAATTGTAGTTACGTGAAACAAACAAAACTAAATTAAATCAAATGGTGGAATTTTAAATTATTTTATTGCATCCAAGGGTTTTATTTAAGTTTTATCAAACAAAATACAAGTAATTTTTTAAATGTTGATTTTTTTTATTTATCAAATGCTCATGAATAAATTTTAAACCCAATTACATAATATCATAAAATTATATACAACAACAACCAAGCCTTATCCTACTAGGTGAGGTCGGCTATATGGATCCTTTTATGCCATTGAACTCTATCTCTTATTATATCATATTATATACTTAAGTAAATTTTATCTTATTTTATTGTTGCTTAACAAATCTTTTTTTTGGTCTTCCTCGCTTGATATGCGTATTTATCATAGTTTCACATCGCATAATTGGAGTATTTATTGGTCGTCTAAGTACATGCCTGTACTATCTTAAATGTGCCTTTCGGAGTTTTCTCTCAATAGATGCAACTCTGACTTTCTCTCTAATGCTCTCATTTCTTATTCTGTCCATTCTCGTGTATCCACACATCCACCTTAACATTCTCATATGCAACTCACATCTTTTGCTCATTTGCTTGAGTCATAGCCTAACATTCAGTTTCATACAACATAGTACGTTTAACTTTGATTTTGTGGAACTTTCCTTTGAGTTTTAGAGGTACTTTATGGTCACATAAAATATCATAAAATTATATATTTATTTAAAATAAAATTACATCTTTAACAATGATGTTAAATTGCTTTAATATATTGTAGAATTCAAAAGCAAATCATGTCTCAATTTATATAGGACCTAGAAGACTATCATTTTCTCATTACTCATTCCAATGCGAGCTACAAAAGTTGAATAAATTATGTGTAAATCATTATGAAATGAAAGAAAAATACAATTTACAATGCTTGAATCTAAAAATTTAAACATAATTAATTGTAAGTTTTTTTAAACCTTAAAAATGAGGTGATCAAATTAATCAATAAATATAGATAGAAGAATGAACATGTATTAGCAATCTAATGAATTTCAATATTTTAAACGTTATTGATATGCTTTATTGGAATATTTGATATTTCATTTGTCGTGTAAATCAATCATTTTTCTTAGTCTGATCTGTAGTATTTGTGCTCTTTTTAACTTCATATCATTTAATCCCTTTTATATATCATTATACTGAAGAAGAGGTTTATTTATCTATTTACAGCAAGCTAAGAAACATCTTACCCAGCGAATTGAGAATTTGGATGGGAAACTGGATGAGCAAAAGGAGATATCTGGAGAAATAAAAAATCAAGTAATTATCTTTTTACCTCTACTATTAGCTTGGTGATTTTGGGCCTGTAATTATATTTTCTTTTGACATGATAGCAAATTATCTTTGTTTGTCTGCTACTATCATGATTTGCAGCAGCTCTCTGAATTATGATTTCAGTTTTATTTTTCATGGCTGGCCATAATGCTAACTATTTGTAGTTACTATCTTTCATCAAATCTTCTATACTTGCTATTACAAAGATTGCTATTAATTATGGACATAGCAAAGAAGTATAATGTTACATCTTTCCAATTTCACAAAGCTGCTGTCATGTTATACTCTTTCAAATCTTTCTTGTTCCGGAAATAGGTAATTGATGTTCATGGAAAGGTTGAAAATATTGGCTTCGAATTGAATAACCTGCAACAACTGCTTTGTGGTCTGGTGAGCACCATTGCCTGTCTCTGCTTAATTGATTTTGGTGATGTTCTTTTTTTAATGATTCAATAATTTTATGCGCAGAATGGGAGAATGAGTTCCATTGAAGTTAAACAGGTGACTGAATTGAAATTGTGATGCTTTAATCATTGTTCAATAGCTTACCTTTTATGATATTTCCTCTTATTGCCAAATAAATAAATATTGCCGCGTACTGTACTAGCCATTTTCATTGTTTCTGTGATTACAGAATTTGGCATGCACTGGTGTTATGTACCTTTGCCAGTTTGTAGAAGGTAAAGGTGGGAAAATACCGGATTTCCTGGTGGTAAGATAGTCATTCTTATTTCATTCTGTGATTTTATTCTTTAGTTGTCATCAAGATGGACCTTATCCCTCCATTGTCCCAATTCTTTTTTATGCTAATTTTGATTTCTTTAATCTTTGCACACACAATTAATTAAAATTTAGTTCCTTAACATTCAAATTGCTCCAAATTTTCCTTCAATTTATCTTTATACTTAATCTAGTACAAAGAGATGAATCTCTAAAGTCTAAGCAAGCATATATACATGGTTAATTAGGTAAAGTAACCACTTTTTTAATATGAAAAATCACCTCTACTTTGATTGCAGTTGTCACTGTTTTGTATAAAAAAATGGTTTCATATAATTAATATGCAATATAGTTCACTTCAATTTAGAGAAGATTTTTGTATTTCTAATCAATTTTGTTATGTAAATTTTGCAATTGGTTTGTGATTTGTTTAACTTTAATAAAACCTGGATTCTTCTTTTTATCTAATTCTGTCTGTTTCTGATATCTTTAATACTGCTTATTAGAAATGCTTGTACCATAGGGCGTGTAAGGATGATAATTTTAGTTTCTTACAAAGCGTTGTGCTGCAATTTTTTTTAATAAAATGTAGAAACTAGTTCATTCTGTGAACAAAATTTTACAAAGCATTGTGCTGCAGACCCGACCCGACCCATTTCTCTCTAGGCTGTCATGATGGGCCAGACTTGAGTGTGGGCCGACCCACTTGACACCTCTACTTCTCATTGCATATGCTTAACTAATTATCTTGCACCAGTAATTTCTATCTGTTTGCGCCAATATCATGCTGTGGCTAAGATTTTAATAATTTTCGTATGGGCTTATCTCCCCATTTCAACTTCTACATGATGTACCCTAACTACATCAGTTTTTTCTGTTATAACTTGGCCAGTTTGTTTCACTGATGATTATGTGATGCTTTATCATTTCCACACATTATTTAAAATATTTCCCATCCCCATTTTTATTATAATTTTACATTTGCACTACAGGATAGCCCCAATAGTGGTGGGAGACGTGGTTTTCTTGGAGCTGATGAGCATAAAAGTTTGAAGGTTTCTGTTTCTTATTGAATACCATACTTTCAATTTACGAGCACATATTGTTCCGTGACTGGCATATGTTGCACCACTTAAATGTTCAAAGGGTGGTAGAAGGCAATGTATTTCCTGCTCATTCACATTGACCCACTTATGATAAGTTCTGATGCCTAATAAATGGGTTCGTGTATGGGCAATGAACAAGCCAGGTTTGGTTAAATTTTAGGCACCCGTGAAATATACATATTTTAGTCAGATGCTGAGACGTTAGTGTTTGGGCAGCAAACAAGTCATGTTTGGTTAAAGTTTAGGTAATCGTCAAATATACATTTTTCAGTCTAGCGTTGAGACATTAGTTTTAGGGCAGTGAACAAGTCAGGTTTGGCTAAATTTTAGGTACTTGTGAAACATACATATTTCAATCAGGTGCTGATAGAAGTGATATGAATATAGAAATAAAATAAAAAATGTAGTGTAGTCGGATTTACATTGTCGGGAATACTTCATGCTTTTGCGACCAAGATTTACATAATCTTTGAGAAATTCTGATCTTTATATGGTAACTTGACATGTAGAAATATATGAACTTTTCACTCTCATCATTTTTCATTGTACAGGGTTTGCAGCACATAGTTGAGGCACTTGAAACTGGAAGTTCCGACGCATCTAAGATTGATGCAATCATGCAGAATGATGCTAACTCAGTGGACAACTTGAAGTCGAAGAGCTTGTCCCGGTCAGCGACACCCTTCTCATCACCCTGAACATTTATTTGGCTGAGGATTGAAAGTTGATTGCCTAGACTTTTCTATTCTTCTGCAGGACTACCTCGCTCAAGTGCTGATATGATACAAAGTATATGAACCAATACCTGGACATCATGGGTTTTTGGTAATGTAACATGGGATTGAGAAATTACCTTGGAACTCCAATCTATCATTAGCCATCCATTTTGTGGAGAAACAGGGAAGTTTACTTGATTACTTTCGTCAAATATATAACTCTGTATATCTAGGTTCGTTTGCGATCTGTCTTGGCTCAACTCTTGGTTGTTCCAAATCTGTAATGAGGATCTGGATGCTTATTTACTTTGCACTTGAATCAGATATATAATAGCTAGGAGTATTTATTTCATGAAGTTTATTTAATTTGGATTATGCTTATTTTTCCTTTTTTGGTTCTACGATAGGAGTGGGATAACGTTTGGTCCTTATTGTTGTGGGTTTTTCTATGTCATATATCTCTGAGAGTATCGTCAAAATTTGCTGATTTTGTTTCACAGTTTTAATCACCTGTTGATGAGAGAACTGATATTTTGAACAATCTGTAAATTTTAGAGGATAAACTAATTTGTATTAGAGGAAATGAAAGAGCAATAGTATGCCACTCATTTCGTCAAGAAGGATAAATGAAATAATTTTTTTAAAAATAAATATAAATAAGTTTTTCAAAAAGTTTAGAAAATATTAGAAAAATAAAAGAATTAGAAATTTTAAAAAATAAAGGGGAAAAATAGAAAGATAAATTTAAAATTTTAATTAAATGTTTACGATATTTAATTTGCATCTTAATTTTAATTTTAATATAATAAAAATAATATTATATAATTTGAATATTATATGTAAATGTAAAATAAATAAATTATGTTTGGAATCTAAATTTAACCTTTTAGCATTGTATCAGTCCGTATATTTCCCTACATATATTAGTTGCATCAAAATAAAACGCAAATGTTATTATACATAAATTATTAGTACATCACAAACCATTAGTATTCAATTGATTCAACCATTTGCTTGAGTTGGATAAGATCAGAAAATTATTTGCTATAACTTTTATCCTTAGTCAACTATATACTAATCGTCTGAACCATTTCTTTTGATTAATAACTATGATAGTAGACTTAGTTAATTTAGTAAATTTATTTTATCCATTCACATGAGTTTACTCAATTAACATTCTAGTTGACTCAAATTAAAATAGTTATTAAGTCTTTGCTAAGCACAAGGCTCTAGTCATCTAGACCCTAAACTCTTACCAACGTTTAAAATCAAACTCATGTTTAAACTATGATTAGAAAATTCATATTTTTCTATTGAGGACTCTCAATCAAGTCTATGCAATCTAGAGTTGTGAACTTCAGATATTACAGGTGACATAATCTTTCAAAGCCCATTATTTTCATGTCGTCATTATTTATTTTTAGTTGACAGTATCTAATTTATACTGATTCATTTTCGGATGATCAATTCAATCCTATAAAAAATTTTCATCAACCATCATCAGAATAAATCAAATAATTTTTATAGCAAACAGTCAATTAAACTAATGTTATTAGATCAATCACCCGTTATATATTGCCCTCCTTACACTTAGCTTAATATTTAGATTTCTGTTATTTTATCACCATGATTTAAATTATATATTTTTTATAAAAAGATATTTCAGACTTTAAAATCATAAAAAAAAACTATTTCCAAATTTGTTAGAGAATCCTTTGACCGTTACAGTCTTTGGCGAAACACATTCCTAGTCACTTTCTCAATCCACTCACACACCATATAGCGTCAAGCAACCAAACTTCCTCCCATTCCCGTACATATGCCATCAAAACGTCACTTTCAGTCTTTCACCAAGTCGGCGACGGCATCTTCCATGAACCAGGAACCTCCGGCGGCGGCGGCGGCGCCTGCATGCTCTGCCACCAGTCCTGCACCGTCGTCTTCGCCTCCACCTCGCGAAGCCTAGAGTAGCCGTAGGAAACGTCCAGTGGACTGACGTGGTTGTGCACTCCGTCGTATGTTGTCACCACAAACCTCGGATCCTCACGGTCTCGCTCCACTCTCTTCTTCACCCCACAACCCTCCCTGGAGCAGCGAAAATAATTCCTACAACAACAAACACAATTAATCGATTTTAATTAGTATTTCAAGCATGCAAGAAATCTCATGTATATATATTAATTATATACCTGGGATTTGGACTGTTCTTCACGGACTTCTTTCCGTACTTTCTCCACTTGTATCCATCGTCTAAGATCTCCACCTCTGACTCGGTTCTAAACCCAATCCTGCATCCAATCCCAGCTTTCATTCTCTCCGAATCGTTCCTGCATCGATCGCAAATATGTACATGTTCTTAAAATCATTAATTCGATCGCGATATATATATATAGATTAATCAAGTAATAAGCTGTGATATATCGCTTACTGGATGACACCATCAGTTGGGCAAAACGGATCGCTGCAAGCTCGCAATGCTTCATGGCAGCCGGGGAGGTTGTCCGAAGGAGAAGACCGTTGAGGGTAGTCGTCGAGGAGGAGGAAGGAGGACATGGCAGTGAGGAGGTGGTGGTCTAACGTAGCCGCCATGACCACATGCTACGAGGTTTCATGGAGTCAGTGGTGGCGGTCTATCTATAGATATACCGCAGCTAGCCATCGGCCATGAACTTTCTCACGAGGTGGGCCGAAGGTTCGAGGCAGGTGTCAAAATGTCAAGTCGTCAGGGGAATATAATTAGGCATCCATAATATTAATTAAATTAAACTGTGATTAATTAATTTGAGACAGATGGCATCGTATAATCAAATATCAGGGGGAAAAAGGAATTATTAATAGATGTAATTGTGTTTTAGAAGATAAAGGTACTCAAAATATTGGTTCTAATGAAAAGTAAACGCTAAAGTCAACTTTGGCAGCTGTTGGAGGCGGAGGAAGGAGTATTCTACGTAGTTTTGATGGCGAGTTTTCAAAGGCACGCCACTTTTTAAAAAAATTCTCTTACATAATTAATATAATCAAGGTTCCTAATTTTTCCCTTTTTGAAAATAAAAATATCAAATAGAGAAGAGAGAAAAAACAGAGAATATTTTTACCCTTCATTCATGCCGAGATGGTAGGCCTTGATAATAAATCTAGAAATTAAAGTATAAGTGATGCTTACTAAGTTCCGGGGTTAAAAATATCAAATAGAGTTGATTGAAAAAGAATTTAAATTAAGTTCATTTTATATTTGTAAGTGCTGGGGTGCTTGATAGGTTGCACATGGAGATTAGTGAGATTAATTGTTGGTGTAGTTCAACTAGGGAGATTGGTAGGTAGTAGAGCTCGTGACTAGGTGAAGTAGGGTTGGTAGATTAGAAATTCAAGAGGTCAAGGTTGATTAGGAGTTTGATATGTTGATTGGAGTCCAAGAGATTAAGGTTGGCAGAGGGTTGTAGTTCAATGGCTTCAAGATCCAGAACAAGGTGAGCTCAATATGGAGGAAGTTTGGAGGGCTTTGTCCTAAAAAAAAATAAAGTCAATCAACAATATAATTATTGGTCGAATTCATAGATACCAATCAAGTTACAAGTCAACTTAAGAGGCTAAGTTGACTTATTTTGACATCTAGGCTATTGAGCCCATAAACAAACCCTTTCTATTCTCCAACGAATGAGGTGAATACAGTTGACCGTGCATGTTCGACATAGCTAACCAGTCGACTAATCTTATATGTTAGTTGATTAATCTTGATTCGCCAAGTAATCTCTTTGAATTCGACCTAGAATACATGTTCCCTAATTTAATCTACACCTAAGTAGAAAATTTCTTCCAAAAAGCTAAAATACAATTCGTACTCTCGTTGGATATTTCTTCAAGCCGATCCAATATTCCTCTAGACAAGTTTCAATCCTTTGAATCCTACTTGATATGGATCGATTAAGCCAATATCTCTTCAGATATGCAAATGGCCTTAATATCAATTGAACTTGCTAGGAGATCCATCTCCGGGGCTTCTATTTGCCAAGAGGCAGTAACTCTAAGACTTTTTCCAAACATTTAGTCTTTTCTAATCCGCTGGACTTCACTTACTAAACATTTGATACAAAGCTAGGAGCTTACCTCTAGGATTTTTGATGCGGCGAAAGAAAGCTATTGATCCTATTGATTTAACTACAAATACAAAAAATAATCTTTTAAACCCTTTCGATTAAGTAGAATATCAAGAAATATATATAACTAAACTCGTTATTTGAGAAAATAATAGCATGACCTAATTATTATTCATAAAAAACTCCCTAAAAAATAACCAAGCAAATGTTGAAATAGATTCAAACCCTAACCCCATGAAAGGTGAAAATATCCTTAATCCCTAACCCCCCCCC
>JBBMJZ010386122.1:0-15269 GCA_037833815.1 Zingiber zerumbet | reverse complement strand
CATCTCCTTCCTAGACGAAGTAAATTGTGCCCTTAACACCCTCACTGCTACCCAGGACAGCAACAGCCTTCACCATTTCCTCAGGTGTTCCACGCATCAGACATCAAACATAAGGAAAGGAATGACATGAACATCACACGGTTAAAGACACCACTAAATGTCTCAAAATAAGTAGCATTTGATCACGGAATTAATATTTGGCCACTAGATGAGAAGCAATTGATCTCTTTTTCCAAATGCAAAAAGGAAAACAACCCAACAAAAGCTTCGATCAGAATAAACGGTAAGCAAATACCATCAAACTCAAGAGTCAAATTTATTTAAATCTCAGGGGAAACTCCACATTTTCTTCACAAAATCTGATCAAAGTAGCCACATATTATAATCGAGCAAAAATGGAGCGATAAAATCTGGAGAACGAGAAAAAAAACAACATGATGGAAGGCAAGTTTTAGATCCAAAAGTATACCTCATATCACTAGGGTAAATATAATCTTTTTGATTTTTTTTTTAGGATTTAGGATTTACTCTATAATATTTACACTAAAGGAAATAAAAAAGATAAATAAATAACACTAGGTCCACATAGGATGAGCATAAATGAGTGTGCAATATATCATCCCTCTCACTCACTCACTCTCTCTCTCTCTATATATATATATTCATATTCGAGGTAGATGACATTTTTTTGATAATTGATTTATCAAATCAATCTATATAATTTATGTGCACTAAGAAGTTAACCTCTAGAATATTCATTGCTACTGTAATTCAAATCTTAATGCTCAAAGTTGTTCCTCTAAGTCCTTTATCACTATATTAGCAACATAAAAAGTGATTATATGAAAAAAAAAAATATAAGAAAAACTCATCAAAATTGCAAACTCCATGTAATTAATATGGATTTGTGAACTAGTCAATTGCGCCGCTTTAAAATTAAAGATGGAGAGTTAATAAGATAATATTAATTTAGATATTTTAAAATATATTTAAAATATAATATAATTTTAAAATTAATGGGTGGATGGTGTGATCTATAAATAATGAATATTAATATTAAAAGGATTAGATAAGTAATAAACATGTTATTATAATAAATATGTGACAGTAATTTCGGTATGTTTTACGAGGGGTGAGTAATAAATATGTGACAGAAATCGTAGATGCTCTGAGTCATTCTTCCCGCGAGCCATTCGGAATCGGAAGCGGATGATGGCCGAACGGCTCTCTTCGTCCGTGGCCCACTGCCTCCTCCCCGCCCCCAATCCGCCGCGCGCCGCCGCCCTCCCCCTCCGCCACCGCCGCCGTGGCCGCCTCTCTCCTTCCCGTTCTCTTTCGACCGTCACTGGCCTCCACCTCGCCTCTCCCCCGCTCGCATCTCCTATCCCCTGCCGATTCCAGGTCTGCTCGCCCTTCTGCTTTCCTCCTCCTCCTCCATAGCGCTGATGCTCGATTCGTGCTTTCTCCGCTGCAACTTCCACAGAGGCTGGCGGTTGGCGGCACTGGAAGGGTGATGTCAGTGCCGTGCACGGATACTGACCCGGCGCAGCTGAGAAGCGCGAGGGAGGACATCAAGGAGCTTCTCAACAAAACCTTCTGTCATCCTATTTTGGTATTCTTTCCTCGTTATGATTCTAATCTGACTCTGAATCTCTGAGACGATAACTGATGCTTATGATTTCCGCATCTCACTGATCCAACTGTTACAGTGTGGCTAATGACCATTTTTTTTAAAATTATATACCTCTCTCAGCGACGAGGTGTTTGCAGGATTTAGTGCCTGGCTGATTTATTTTGCTCTTTCTAGCAAGTTTTCCAGATTTGATTAGGTCTTTGTGATAGTGATTTCCTTTTTGGAGAAGCATAGTTGTTTTGGGTATGAATATTTGATGTCTGGATTATGTTTTTTAAGTCAGACAAATCTTATACCAAGATGCTGGGTCTTCTTCTTCCTCCTCTCTTTTAATAACGGCCTTTATGGGGGCAAGCACATAATGGAATGATGGGGAAGTAAGGACCTAGCCTGTTTAGCAGGACCTAGCCTGTTTAGCATGAAGATATTCTAAGACAACTCTCCATTAAGAATTATCAGGATTCTAGGCATACAGCGACCCATCACATAATGATAAGATGATACCTTAACCCTTTCTGAACAACCTTATGCTTTAATATTCTGGGTTCTACTTATCTAGCCCAGTTTTGATTAAAATCAAAACCAGTTGTAGTTGATGTTAATCCACAATTATGGAAAAAATTCCAACACCATATGCATCTATTAGCAAGATTAGTGTTCCAATATGAAATTTTATAGATTCATCAAGGATTCAAGGTTATCTAGTTTCTAAATCAGTGGATCATCATTACTATCTAAAGCTTGCTTTACAATTGTACATGGTAAGGTAACATTTGATAGATCCATGGCTGATAGGTTCGTTTGGGATGGCATGATGCTGGTACATACAACAAAAATATTGAGGAGTGGCCAAAATGTGGTGGAGCTAATGGAAGCTTGCGATTTGAAATAGAACTGAAACATGCAGCCAATGCTGGTAATCACTCATTTGCAAACAGAATTTGAATTCCTATTGAGCTCGAGTCATGCCATCTTAGTACTACAGGTCTTGTAAATGCTTTAAAGCTTATTCAGCCCATTAAGGACAAGTACCCAAACATTACATATGCAGATTTATTCCAATTAGCCAGTGCTACAGCAATCGAGGTTATTTTCTTAAACTACGTGCATTAAGTGCTACCCACTTTTAATCTAGTACTATATTATTGTACTGAAGTTTTTATTTTATGTTGTCTCTCAGGAGGCTGGTGGGCCCCAAATTCCTATGAAATATGGAAGGGTAGATGTTTCCGGGCCTGAACAGTGCCCAGAGGAGGGCAGACTTCCTGGTGAGAGAGTAGAAATGCATACATTTTGAATTTTTCATTAGGTGTTTGTCTTTGAATATTTACTCATTTCTGGGCATTCCATCACTAAAACTAACCTATGCAAGTTTGTAAAACACTTTTGGAACTAAAGACACTATTCTAACATCATTTATACTTGTGTAGTTCTGTTGAAGTGCGTCTCTGGAGAAATTTGAAATTCTACTAATCATTTGAGCTTCTACTGTTAGAAGAGCCTTTTCTTAGCGCTATCACAAAAGCTAAAGTGCATTTTTAACTAAAAATCGAAGCTAAAGTAGATCACCAACTTTGTCTAACATCAGCTAAGTAGATCTCATGGTCACGATGTGTTTCTATTTTATATCCTTGTTCATGAAATTATGCAGATAGCTGCTTCAAAATCAGCATCTGTTTTAAGTGTCCTAGGATTGAGTTATCTAAAACACATTCAAGATTTGAGGTATAAGATTTGTTTCAGATGCTAGTCCACGCTCACCTGCTGATCATCTTCGAGATACATTCTACAGGATGGGCCTCAATGACAAGGTCTGTATCATGTAAAACTTTCACATGGATTGCTTGAAAAAATCTCTCTGATCTTCTTGTATTTGTCCTGCAGGAGATTGTGGCCCTATCTGGTGCTCATACACTGGGACGGTCCAGACCAGATCGTAGTGGTTGGGGAAAACCAGAAACTAAGTATACAGTATGTTGGCAGCTTTTTAGCTTGTGTTTGATTGACAATAACTGCACATTTGGTTCGCATAAATAATAATTCTATTTCTTATGACTTTTTATCTTACATTTGGTTTGAAAAATATCCCAGACCCAAATTTCTATGAAAAATTTGTAATTCATCTTAGTCATTCCTCCCATTGATCTGACTGATAGCTTTTTTTTAACTTATCATATTTGTTTCTTTCTTCTGAAAATTTGCTAAAGAAACTTTTTTGCTGCTAGGATATTTTGGTCTTATGAGGCTGTCCAATGTCTATTACTTGACGATAAATCATCCATTCCATTCCATCAATCAAATTATATATGGATTAGATATTCCTTTTATATCTCTACTATTTCATTTTTTCAAGAATAATTATTTTTATTCCTACTCAGTTCCAGTCATGAACCAAACATGGTTCCTTAAATATCAAGTATTTTATTTTAAAGGAGCAATAGCGACTGTTGTTTATGGTGATGATCAATAAGAAATCTTCTACCTTATCATCTTTGAAATCTTTCCAGTAGAAATTTTTTCTTGGATGTCATAAGTTCAAGGTTCATGTCATTTAATTAAATAAATAAATTTGACTAAATATCACTTCCTTGTGGGTTTGAAGTTAGTTGTAGAAATTAACATCTTGAAACGAATTTAGTTGCCTTGATATGTTTGGAGGATAAGCTGACAAAACTGAAAATTCCTGGAAAACCAGAAAAATGGAAGATGCAATTACTCTAGTAAGCTAGCGGTCCAGACAAGTTATGCTTTAACTTAAATTCGATGAGCTATTTTATGTACCTTAATTTTCTCTGTCTTTCGCTGAAAAAAAAAGAAAATAAGCAATTCAAAAACAACTTTCATATCTTGCTAACTTGTATCCATTAAAGCTAATTAAACAACAATAATACTTGGCCTTTAATTCTCTTTAACATTCCTACATCAACATTGAACAATGCTAGTATTTAAATAACTTTCATCCATTAAAGCTAATTAAACAACAACAATATTTGGCCTTTAATTCTTTTAAACATTGCCAAGTCAACAGTGCTAGTCAAAAACCATTATAGGAAGAGTTTTGCCTCATTGCTTCATTATGGACTTAATCTGAAGCCTTTCCCCCTTGTCCCTACAAGCTTTTGCTACATTGTTCATGCACCTCCAGTTCAGTTCTCTAACGTGCTTATCAATATGAAATGTTCATTTGGAACACTTCAAGTAGCTTGCAAAGTTGCATTGATATAAGCATGTGACATGTTTTATTTCTACCTTTATTTTTACATGGAAATGACAATATCAGGAAACAGAAGTGCTTTTAGACTAATTATAGGATGTTTGCTTCATTCTATGTTTCAAAAGGATTCTTCTTTGCTGAGAATATAGTTAACATTCCTTTCATAAATTTGCTAATATCACTGCTCGATTTGTCACATTTCTTGATAGCAAAATGGGCCCGGTGCACCTGGTGGGCAGTCATGGACAGTGCAGTGGCTGAAGTTTGATAATAGTTACTTCAAAGTAAGTTTCTTCCTGATCCCTCTTTGGATTGCCCAAAGTTTTATCAGCAAAATTAACTTCCAGAAACCCTTAGGAAATCAAAGAACGAAAAGATGAAGACTTGCTAGTTCTGCCGACAGATGCAGTCCTATTTGAAGACCCAAATTTTAAAGTAAATACACAACTTCTTTCTTAACAAGTAACTTTTCTACCATTTCCCAAAAGCATCCAACTTATTTGCTTTTTTATCACACATGCAATCTGTAGATCTATGCCACTAAATATGCAGAGGACCAGGATGCATTTTTCAAAGATTATGCTGAAGCTCATGCTAAACTGAGCAATTTAGGTGCCAAATTTGATCCTCCGGAGGTAGTATTAACACTTAAAATGATAATTCATACTTAGACAAAATTTTTTTTTGATGCAAAGTAGTTTCCCCCGTAAATTTCTTTTGCACAAACTCTGTGATTTCGTCTTAGCCATTTTTTTTTTCAGGGGATATCTATAGCTGATGATTCAAAGCCTGTTACCGCAGCAGCAACTGCAGAGCCATTTGTTGCAGCCAAGTATTCTTATGGAAAGGTACAAGATTATCTTGACCTGCCTTGCTTGCTCAAAATGTGAATTTCTTGAAAATTGAATGTTGTGGTTCTGGACATCTGCCCCTTGCTTCCGCGGCTGGACCTACGTAAATGAACACGTGTCTGAGGGCTCGCCGGGAGTCATCCCAGCAAGGCCTCATAATCCCTTCTATCAAAAGAATAGAAAAGAAAATGATAGAAAGAGTCCTCTCACACCATTGCTATATCCTAGTATTTATAGAAGATGGTAGCCCAAACCCTAATGAGTTATTAGATCTCGACGGTTACAGGTCATGTGTGAGTTATGCCCCTATATAGTCTGGGAATTGGATCTAACCCTTATATGCTGGATCTTATTCTTTGGAGAGTGGAATAGAGGAGAAAGCTATCTCTTGCAATGCAGCAAGGAATAAATAATAAGGATGATTATCATAATTATAAAATAACAGGAAAATATTGAAGATTATTTTTTTTTAATGTGGAATAGAATAGTTTTGTTATGAATCATGTAAAGATGTTGAGATTTGGCTTAGAAAAAGTATCTAATAATATAGGAAACTTGTATGTGAATTGCAGAGTGAGCTCTCTGAGACAATGAAGGCTAAGATCAGGGCAGAGTACGAAGGATTTGGCGGCAGTCCAGATAAGCCTCTCAATTCTAATTACTTTCTAAATATCATGATCTTGATTGCAGGATTGGCCTTCGTGACATCGCTAATTGTAAACTGAGTGTTTCTTTTCTGCGTGTTGTGAAAGTGTATTTATAAATATTAATCAACTGAATTTATTTCTATTTGGAATTGAATAAATTAAAATTTGATTAAACTGCTGAAATGTGGATATGCTATTTCGTTTCCTCAGGATATTAGATTTGAATGGACATGCACATTTGATGGATTTATTAGGATGTATTCTCTTGATAACGCATGTTTGTTTTAATAATTTAATTTATGAATACCTTATCGACAACAAGCACTTTCTTGATAATCTCTCCTCGGCAAAATTCAAAATTACGGTGAGCAATTTAGAATGAGTCAATCCTTAACAATTTTTTTTTTTAAATTTTAGTTGGCATCATGTCCGGTTTACTCCGATGAAACTCAGAGTAATTAATTTGATTTTATATAAAATTTCCATCGACTATTAGGATAAATTGATAAGTATTTATAGTAGATGATTTATCAGTCTAACATTTTTAAGTCAATCGCCTATTATGAAAAATTTAAGTTGATTATTTATAATGATAAGAGTGGAGTAAATCTAGAAGCGTTCATAGTGAGCGAGCGACTCACCAATTCAATATTTTTAGGTCAATTTGTTGGTGCAAAGAGCACCAGATGATCGAATATGTGTTTTAATAATGACAGAGGGGTTCAAAACTAAACTGTCTTATTGTCTAATAAATTGAACTAAGTGTGTAAAAAAGTTCTAAGTGATCTTAGGCAAAGGAAAGTCCTAGTTACGGTTATGGAGGTGGAAAATCCTAGTTGCGGTTAGGTAACAAAGTCATGGTCCAGGTAATTGGGCAAAGTCTTGGTGGGTCAAAGACTTTGGATGAAATCTTAGAGTCGAAGACTCTAGGTGAAAATTCTGGGGGTCGTGGACACAAGGTGGAAGTTTGGATGAGTTGTGGATCAGACGTTTAGCATGAAGTCTCGGATGCTGAGCAAAAGTCTAAACGTTCTAGAGGATCGGCTGACAAAAGATAATTTCTCCTGAGAGGAGTAGGTGAGGACCCGTTCCCGGAAGAGGGATCAAACATGTCTATTATTCTAACTCTGTTTTGCAAGAAAACTAACATTTTGAGGGTTAGGATTTTGCCTTGATCGATTGACCAAACGTTGGGATCAGTCAATTGAACCGCAGTGATTAGATTAGTTCAGGGGCAGCGTCGACCAAGGGATCGGTCGATCAAACTTCGGGTTCAGTCGACCGAACGATGGATAAGCAGCGACTTGATTGGGCTGGGTTGATTGGATCAGATAAGCCGGGGATCATCGACAGATCAATTGACCGAACGGTAGGATCAATCGACCGAACGAAGACTCATTCGAAGCAGCAGCATCTATACGGAAAGCTGGGTTGACTTAGGCAGGATTAGTCGACCGATCACGGGATCAGCTGACTAATTTGTGTCGAGTCAAACACTAATCCGGAAATCAGTGGATCTAGATCATATCCAACTCGACTATAAAAGGGGTTCGACGAGCAGCTTCGAGATCATCAATTCATTCAGAACAACTCCAGCTCCTACGCGCGCTCTGGAAACAATTCGACAATGCCCAAACGTTGTTTCGACGACGATCATGCCAGAAGATCAAATTCTCCAAATCATCAATAACAACTTTTTTTTTATGCAATAATTGTATGTTTCAACTTTGTAATATAAACTTGTAAAAATTTTCTGATGCTATAATAATTGTCTAACAAAAGTAATCAATGATCATGAACATTAGAGTAGGAGTCGTCACATATTCCAAATCACTGGCGCTATTCATTCGCCTCTAGCACAATGATGATACAAAATCATCCTTTAAAAAAAACTATTTGTTAATTTACTAGAGATTTGAGCCAATCCTTTACGATGATACGTAGGCTGTGTTCATTCCGTTATGCTCCAATCAAATTATTTTAGAACAAATTATTATTTTTAAATGATTAAAATAAATATTAATTTACAATAAAAAAAATTGAACTAAAATGAAATGTTATCAATCCAAATTAAAATTATAATTCAATTTAAACAAGTACAAATAAAAAGGATTAACCCGTCAGAAACAAATATTTGTATTCTCCATTTTAAACAATGAAATTAATTATGATTAAAGGAAGGGCTAAGGTGTGAAACTGCCAAGGAGAAGTATTCCTAATCTGGAGTATAACTTTTCGCGTAAGACACGATTGTTCATTTGTTCGCTACGCCCACGCAAGGCGTATTAGAATTCGATGGCGCTCGATCAACCTGGCGGCCGTGGCGGTGGCGACGGCGACTGGTGGTGGTGGACGGAGCATGCTAACGTCTACCTCCTACGCCCCCTCTTGGCTGTCTTCTTCGTCCTGTGCTTGATCGTACTCAGTGAGTCCTAGCCCTTGATTACCTACTACTTTCGATCCCAAACTCTCCCTTTCTGTTTACTGCTCCGGTTGGCCTTCACTCAGGTTTTTCCGCAGGTTGGTTCATCGCATGGAAGACGGTATTGGTTCACGTCCCGCTGGTGCAAGAGATATTCGGCCTGCGGAAGAAGCCCGTTAAGCCCAAACCTCGGAATAGCCACCGCCTCTCTCGATTCTATAACTCAATTCCCGATTTAAGGTATTCCGTTTTGGATCCCTCTTGCCATTTTCTTTTATTGCTGTTCCACATGGTAAAGTTTTGATTTTGGATCTGTTTCAAGGGCGTTATTTTGTTGATTATGCAAATGGATTAGGCCATGTTGTGGCCAACGTATGCCGTGGCAATTCAGTTACTGGTCATGATTGCTTTTAACTTCATAGAGACTACCAGCTTTCTCGTGCACCTTTCTGTATTCAAAGTTGCAATATAAATTCAAAAATCTTAACATCTGAAAAATGCAAAGGTCCTTATCTTTATCTTCCTGATGCTTCGAACTTGATACCAGATTAAATTTCTTCATGAATTTTTGGCATTGTGCAAATGGATTAGGCCATTTTGTGGCCAACATAGGCTGCAGCAATTGAGTTACTGGTCATGATTGCTTTTAACTTCATAAACGACCAGCTTTCTTTTGCACGTTTTTGTACTCAAAGTCGCAATATAGATTCACAAAGTTTATCTGAAAGATGCAAAGGTCCTTATCTGTATCTTCCTGATGCTTAGAACTTGACAGGCATTATGAAAGCACAGATTGACATGCTATTATGTGTAGGGAAAAATATCTTAACATCTGAAAATACTTTTGTTTTCCTTTATGTATTATCCTTATGTTAAATGTGCTCTTCCTCCAAAACAAGTGTGATCATGCTGGAGTATTTCTTTTCATTCCTAGTATAGACCTAGCATGATCTACTTTGATGAACTATATTGCTAATCAGTCATATGATATCAGGTTGACAAGTAGTTAACAGGTGAAAAAAAAAAAAAATCTTCCTTCAGATTCTTTTAATTTGACTGGCACATTACTTGTCTCATAGGCTTGTTTACCATGAAAGCTTTCATATCAGACTATCCAAGAGTAAGGAACTTTCACATAATAACATGAATGATACTAGTTATGTTGCCTATGATTTTTTTTTTTATTGGAAAAGTGATAACATAGTTAGCTAAATTTTCTTTGAGCAGTGTAATAATTGAAAAGCTAAATGTACTTACATGCCATGTACTTTGAAGTCCTTGGATAAGTCCCAACATTTTTTGGTAGTTAGCTATTATTATCGTATCATGCTAACAAAGTGTGGTTGAAACTTGGGAAGCATGACTTTTGTCCAGCATGTCCAAATATATTTTTCATTCAAATTTACAGACATCTTCAAATCATATTTGATTCTACATTTTCTGCCATATAATAAAAAAAAAATCTAATTTATACGAACTTATCTAAAAGATAAAAAATAATGGTGTGTGCAAAGGAAGTAGAATACTATAAGTGTGATGTAGCTGCTGGGTACGATGTGTATGTGAGTGTCAAACAATGGAGATATAGTTGGCTAAACATGTGAAGTCTTAAAATGAGACAACAGACTATTTTTCTGGTACGTACTTTTGAAAATTTTCCAGTACCTAGTTGAACCATCATGTATCACATCATTCAGTGGAACTTGGAACCATGAATAATGCTCTTCAACACAACCTGAATTCAGCTTAGAGTATGTTTGTCTTGTTTGAGAGTAAAACCAATATTAGTGGCTCAAACAATTGCCAATCAAGAATTTAATGGTGTTAAGAGCATCTCCAATGCAAGCAAAAGGTTTGTAAAGTTAAAAAAGCTCAACAAAAAAGTTCCAATGAGTGTGGAGATAAGCTTTGAGGTTTTTAGTTCAAGAGCAGATTTGATTTTTAAGCCTGTTTTTTTCTCTTAAAGATGGAGCCATTAATCATTGAAAAAATAACATTGCATGTTTGACTTTTTAAAATCATTAAATATTTTATTTAATAGTTAAATTATACACCTTTCTTTTGAAAATAAATATATTTGATAAGTTAAAAAAAATACAAATGACTATAATTAAATTAAAATTCATAAGTTAATTAAATATTAAATAAAAATTATAAATTAAATTAAATTAAATTAAAAATCATAAGTTTATTAATTAAAAATTACAAATAAATTAAATTAAATATGAGAATTAATTAAAATATTAAGTGAAAATTATATAGAGATATTAAATGAAAAAATAATAAATAAAGATATATGATTGGTAATGTAGGACTCGCAAAAAAGTTGTAGAGAGGTTTTTTGATTATGGAGCGAATAGTAGGTTTTTTCATTTTTGATATGACATTGATGTGACATATTAGAAACTACAAAAAAACTTATGGAGAGGTTTAACTATTGGAGATGCCTAATATTCACTTCATGCATGTGGTGAACGTTCATTTGCTTTTGCACTATATAGTCCCACAAAAGGTAACTAATCTAAACTTGCTGCCATTTTGTAAAACTTCTCACTAGGAGAATCCATTAGTTCATTCTCTTCTACCTAATGTACAATACATAATGCAAGAAGGAAATAAATGAGAATAAAAGGGTAATAATTGAAGAAAATAAATTGAAGATATTTCCAAACTAACACTTTGGTAATAAATTAAAGATTTGATTTGTTTTTCATTTGATCGTAGTATTTTATTTTTTTGGAAATAATTTAAATCCCTATTAAATTATTGAATTTTTATTTAGAATATTTATTTTTGTATTTATTATTTAGTCAGGTGTATAAAAGGAATCCAAAGGCTGGATTTAATCGTCTTGAACTAATAGAAATTTCACTTTTCCGTCTGAGATTTAATCCTCCGAGTGTGGATTATATCTTTGTTCATCTGCTGTGTTGTGCTGTGTTAATGCAGATCATGGTGTATCTATATGATGTGATGATGTACTAATCTCCACAAAAGGTTATTCATGCTTGGTCTAATAAGGGTTTTAAGCTTATACACTGTGTTTCCATTGGATTATTTACTGCAGAAGTTGTTCAGGTACACTGGTCTATATTTAAGGTTACTCTGTAGGAGGTTTAAGCTGACAAGCACTTTTAGTAGTTCTAATGTCTGTTGTTTTACGGTTGAAAAATAGCTTCTTGCAGATGTATATAGAACTTTGGTGTATAAAATTCTGATTGCTAGATTTGCATTTTCATAATCAATTTCCTAATCTCGAAGAGAGTTGTTAGCTGTCCAAATTGCTTTTACCTAGAGTGCATATTAGTCCTGATGTCAGAGTGCATTCTGTTGTCACATAAAGTCTACATCTACTCGATGACGCTGTATTTTGTTTTTGGCTTGTCCCAAATGGTTGACGCCTTAGTTGATTCAATGCCCGTGTTAATTTACTTGTGCTTCTTCTGCAGCATTGCATTGTTTGATGCATCCGTTGATTCAATAGACTATACAAAAGTTACTTTGGCTTTTAAATTGCATTCTTCTTGTCTGGTATTGTGCAATCTAGCAGGCGGTTAACCTTAATACTGTGGTGGTTTTTTTAGTTGTCTCAGTAGTGTCAGAAATTCATATTGAAGAAATATATATCTGATTATTTCTTTGCACTCGCAGAAACGATAGATCAAATGCCAAATAGAAGTTCAAATATCCCTTCGCTGCTGCTCCCACCTTGTGGGCAACTGTTGCTAGCCATTTCTACTTTCTCTTCAGTAAGTAGCAAAACTCAATCCGCAAGCTTCTACGCAGATGCATATTTGGAGGTGAAGAATCTTAGCACTGTCGCAAAGTAGCCATCTGTGTTTTATTAGCCCTAAATGGACAAACCCTCAGGCTCTTTGATGGAACATCAACGTGCTTTTCCTGATTCTCGTAGCATTGTTTCAATTGTACATAAATTTATCGCATGCGATCAAGCACTAGAATAGAGAGTGTTGAGGATTTTGTTCGTTTTAACCCTGGTTTGTTGTCTGGATTTCGTCTGTGTTGGGATCATCTTCGACTTAACTGATTTCAGTGGCTTCCATGACGTTTCTGTTTTTTTTTTTTTTTTTAATTTTGTTTGCAGTGTTCGTTCTAAATCTAATGCATGAATTTGAGCCTCAAGCTAGGTCATAGTTGCCCTGACCTAACTGCACTTTCAACAACTATCAATGTATCTTGTTCATAATATCTATCACAGTCATGACGACGATCATGCAGTTGTGGCATTATCATGGGTTTATCCACCGTTCCGTCTGCCGACTAGTAAGTCCATTCTCCTGATCTTTGTGCTTGTTGGAATGTACACACAGGTGTTCTATTTCACATTGTTGCTCAAGTATCTAAAACTTACCTTTTGATTGCAGAGTTCTCCAATCAAAAGACATTCTCATGTGCAGTCAATTTCATTATAAAACATGGTTTACAATGCTCATGAACAAAAGTTATTTCAAAGTAGTCTCTATAATTCTCATGAACACTTGTGTCATGATCTATACCTGTTTGAACATTGATTTAACTATAACTTAAGCCTGTTAATCTATGACCAATGACTATTAAGAGCAATGCAGATGGTTCACCAAGCTATTAAGAGCAATGCAGATGGTTCACCAAGCATAGGTTGATTATTTAGATGAAAGATAATCAGTACAGTAAACAAACCTGTGGAAGATTGCTGGGTAAAGGGAAGAGAAAGTTTAACATCATTCTGGCTAGATAACGAATAGTTTCTCAACACCCGACAAGAAGACAGACCAAACAAGCATATACCAAACTGAAGCATTTGGATAACATTCAGCATCAATTAGGAAGAGTAAATTTTTCCTACTATCAGATTAGGAAGATGAGCTGGAGTTATTAAAATTGTCGATTTCCTACAGAAGCATGGAAGGTATAGAAACTATGGCAGCAAGTAGATATAGTATGGTATTAACCAAGTAGAACTGAAGTTAAGTTCAGTTCCCCAAGCTCTCTACCTGTCAACTACGGCGAGTCACATCCGTGGCCCATCTATATGTCTTCTCAAAGACACAATCACTAACGCTCACATGGTTATTAACTACAATAAGACATGGTTCAAGATCCTTGCTCGGTCCCTCCGTGATTCCTCCACGATCATCATTTCTGAAATTAATGAAGAGTAACGATAGGGCAATTGACACTAATTGAGGTAACTAGAATTAATGATTATCACATTACAAATTTACATAATTGAGCAAAGGATCGAATGAATCCTGACAAAGACCTAGAAATTACCTTCTCATGTGATGATTAGCTTCGGTTTTCTGATTTACTCCATCCTAATGGTGTGGAATAGTCATGGGGATCTTGACGGATGACGAATTTCACCTTTACAGAGTAGAATAATTGATCATCAAACGAGAATTAATGGATGAAATGGCCGCACAATCCCTAATTTCTAGGAGATCATGGTAACTACCCCCATAGGTTTCTCTCAACTCATTCCTATAAATACTCTTGTTTGCCATCTAAGAGGAGTAATCTCTATCTTCCATATCAATACTTTTCATTACACCCTTAGTGACTTAAACATCGGAGAATACTAACATAACCATGTCATACCAATCGAATTACACCACCTCAGAATCCACCTCGTTGGTAGATTTCCACATCAATCCTCCACCAGTCCACCTCAACATCCATCTCGTTGGTAGGCTTCAAACATCATCACAAAGGATCAGCATAAATTTCTGGTCTTGCACAGCCATACTTTGCAAGCATAATCAAGCCATCTGGAAATTAATGCAATGGCAAAAAAAAACCACTACATCCTCTAAGGACCACCATTGTATTTGTATCTAGCTCACAATAATTCTCAATTATGATTTATAAATCTCAACTGATTGCATTTGCTGTGTGTTTATTCCTGTATAACTAAGAAAATGCTGAAATGTCTACATGAATTAAATTTGACTTCCATCAGATCAAGAAAGTTTAACAACAATCAAACATTATCCCAATAAATGAGATCGACTATATGGATCATTTTAGGTCATTGGATTCTATCCCCTATTATATTATCATCTATACTTAAATAAATTTTATCTTGTTTTATTGTTGCTAACCAAGTCTTTTTTGATATTCTTCATTTAATATGTATATTTGTCATAGTTTCACATCATCTAATTGGAGCATTTATTAATTGTCTAAGTACATGTCTGTATCATCTTAAACATGTCTCTCGGAGTTTTCCATCAATAGATATACAATTTCAACTTTATCTCTAATGTTCTCATTTCGTATTCTATCTATCCTCGTATGTCTACACATCCACCTTAACATCCTCATCTTACAACTCTCATCTTCTGCTCATATGCTTGAGTCATAGCCCAACATTCAGTATCATATAACATAACTTATCTAATCATCGGTTTATAGAACTTCCCTTTAAGTTTTAAAAGTATTTTATGATTACATAAAACATACAATACTCTCCTCTATTTCAACCATCCTACTTATATTC
>JBBMJZ010386111.1:0-15272 GCA_037833815.1 Zingiber zerumbet | reverse complement strand
GTTCTGACACTAAAATTTCTGATCAAAGTGACAACAACAAGTCTAGCAAACCAATTGTTATATGAAAAATGTTAGGCCGACTTAAAACTATAGTCTTGGAACAATTTAGTTAGGAGACCATCTATAATTTTTAGCCAATCTTAAGAGAATCATAAAATAAATAGTAAAATTTATCTGTAAAGAAATTTCAGATTAAATTGGACAAGAATACCAAAGTATTTTTAACTCATTAAACTTAATGACTTCCTTAAACAGGAATTATTATTACCACTTATCTAAGCATGAGATTAGACCATAATCATCTCATTCTTTTTCTCACTTGGATGGTACAACAGTGGTGTAGAAGGGCATTAGGGTGGTGGGACAATGAGGGAGGCTGACTCTTACATCTCAAACTTGCTCAACTACTGCTAAGGGTCCATCTCAATGATAAGGGGAACTACGAGCATAAGAAAGATGATGCTCTCAATTATAGACTCATAGTTGAAGCTTAACAACTGGGAGAGCAAGTCATCAACCCACTCCGGAAGCAAACTCTTCCACGGAGATGAAAGAGAAAATTAGATTTTTTTTTTTAGAAAAAAATAAAATGATTCTAAGTTTTTTTTTCCCAAGATGAATAGTAAAAAGAAAGAGGAGTTATTATAAGAAAAAAAATGAGAATAGATAACTAATTTGGTTAATTTTAAAATAGATATATTTTTTAGGTAATATAAAAAAGACTATGTGTTTGGTAAATCGAAAAAAAAATATTCCTTCTTAAATCACATTTTAATAAAATAATCATTTTGAAGGGGTTTAAATACGCTCATTTGAAGTTGAACTAAAAAAGAAAAAAAACAGTTTGGGCCGAATATAACATCCAGCCCACGAAGACTACTAAGGCATTCGGCCCAATCCAACATCTCTAAAACACTGGAAGTGGATTGCCCTCTCACGTCGAGTCGTTGCCACTCACCCGAGAAGTGACCCCAACCGACGCGAAGCAGGAAATTGGGGGCGGCGCCATGACCTTGGACGACGAGAAGTCGGTGTACGTCGGTGGCCTCCCTTACGAATGTACTCAGGAGGACCTTCGTCGTGCCTTCGACCTTTACGGCGCCATCGTCGACGTCAAAGTCTGTCTTCTTGCCTCCTTTTTTTTATTTAAATTTTATTCTTTGGTTATTTCGATTGGACGATGGGTGATGGCTCGGAATTTTATGGTTTGAAGTAACTGTGAGATCTACTAAATCAGCATCTAGAATCATCTGTAGAGCTGAAAAATAAGAAAGGAGAAGTTGGTGGTAGCAAATACGAGTGAGGAATTATTCGATGTGTAGAGTAAGCGATTCCCATACCGTTTCATCAGGGTGAAGGGTTGTGTTGCTCGCATGCGAGATTGATTCAAGAACCAATCTTATTTACACGTCTGGGTCTATTGCTGGGATGTAACTACGGATTAGTAGATTTAATTACCCAGAGATTGGTGCCATGTTCGATAATGCGAACTAACTATAGATTCTAGACTGTCTTTTTAAGGAAAATTTTGTTCAAAAACTAAGCTTTTCAGTTTCCAGGTTCTTTTCTGGACATAGTAATCCCTAATGTTATTTTGCTTGCAGCAAGCTTATGTAACCAAAAATTGAATTTGTTCAAGGATGTAATTTTCTGATTCCTGAGTACACATACACAATCTGTAGCAAAGTTAGTGATTCTTTATGGTTTGCAATAATGCAAATGGTATCAAAATATGAGTTTGGGTCTTTTAACTAGTTCGTTGATAATATTGTTGTTTGGAAGATATGCATACAGCCCTTAAGTTATAAAACCACCATAGGTATATCATAAATGAAACTGTTTGTGTCTCTGATCTCATCAGTGAACACAGACATTTAATTCTAACAGTGCAAGTGTTAACAGCTATCTACCAGCAACATTTACATATCTTCTATGGATATTGCCTACCTCATTGCTATGTCAATGGAAAAATTTGCAGCATGTACATATCTGCTGCATCAAAACCTATTAGTTCCACTTTGTATTTTGGGACCTATACTTTGCAATGTTTCATCCTCTAGTTTGTACATATCTACTGCTATATGTTTGTTGCAGGACACAGATTTCACTATCTTGTGGGTAATTTGGCAGCCATGTTGATTTGATCCTATTCCTTCCTCCCTTTCTCTTAAGTCTTACCACACAACACAAAGGATTTGATGATGACATTCTATCATTTACTTAGGATTTTCAGTATATTGTTATCCGTAAGAGTGATGTGGTTGTTAAAAAACCTTACCTACAGGTCTACACCACCTTTGGTTCCAGAGTTCGCTTTGCTTTGAATTTTAGGTCTTTGCTGCAAGCTCGGGTTCTCTTTCTGGATCCTACTTAGTTTATAGGAATTATTTCCCTGAAACTGATAATGAGTTGACTAAAATCTGGTTAGTATGGGAAAGTAATCTTATTCATATCACATTTGACTTGTAAACTACCACAACTACACTGATAAAGTCAAATAGCAATTCATACCAGATCCAACCTATGAGTACCAAAGAGAGTTATGGTTATATATAAAAGTTCTTGTATGTTTAAAGTCTTCAAATTCATCATAAATTTTCCCCTGAAGCTCTTTAGGACAATATTTAAGCATCAATGAACTATTTGAATGTATCTAATGGATATTTTATTTGACGTGATTATACAATTACAGATAATCAATGATCGACAAGTTGGAGGAAAATGTTATGGGTTTGTTACATTTAGAAACCCTAGGTCAGCTGTTGATGCTATCATGGACATGAATGGCAGGGTATGTGTCCTTTTTCTTTTCAAATTATTAATCAATTTATTTCCCCCCCACATATCTGTAGTTTGTTTCTATACACTTGGGAGTAATTGTTGTTTGTTTTTAAAATGTAACTAGAAAATTGGAGGAAGACCTGTAAGAGTAAATGAAGTTCACACAAGAGGTGGAAGGCCAAATTTTCATCGAGAAAATTTCCATCGAGATGGAGATGATGATTGGGATAGGGGTAGGGAAAGGGAAAGAGAAAGGGATCATTTACACGACAGAAATCATTATCTAGATAGAAATTCTGAGCGATCTCAAGATAATACAAGGGATAGAGAAAGAGAGTCAGATTTTGAGCGTGGGCGTGACTTCATTCGAGCAAGAGAGCATCTTGTGGATCAAGAGAGAGATCGAGAGGATGAGGATCATGAGCGTCGAGGAGACCGTGATAGAGATTGGGAAAGGGATCATAATATGGATTGGGACCGTGATAGAGACTTGGACAAACCTAAAGATCCTGATGGAAGCAAGCTAATGGATAAGGAGCAACAATCAAGACAAAGACACGGGTATTCTATGACACTATCTTGTTCATGTTAATTGCTTAAGTAAGTTATCATCTTACATTTAATCAGTTGGTTGCTTGGTATCTAGTATAGCAATTTTGTTGTGGTGGTGAGATCCAAATGTTGTGTGGTTGTTTCAATCTAATGTTCGTCTTACTAACATGAATTTTCTACACTATTTTTTTTTCCTGAGGTTGATTGCATGGTTTTATATCATTGTGCTATAACCTGTCATAATTAATGGACAGAATAATGCACACTTCTGAAATACAATGTTCAAAATGTTAAATATTAATTGAGATAAAAAGAATTCATATACTTTATTGAAGAGTGGACTATATTTATATACAAATTAGGAATCTATATTTGGAAACTATAATTAAGTATAATTAGGCTAATTGACAATTTGCCTAATTGACCTATATATTACCCAGATAATATGGTAGCATATATATATATAATACTCACTCGCAAGTTGGAGCATAGATATTAATCATACCCAACTTGTTACAAAGATAATCAACTCGAATCTCATTTAAAACTTTTGTGAAGATGTCCTTGATTTGTTCCTTAGTCTTTACATAGAAATCAAGTTTTACTGAATTTTCTCATGAACAAAATGACAATCAATTTCAATATGCTTAGTTTGCTCATAAAACACAGGGTTCAATGCAATATGAAGAGTAGCTTGGTTTAAGTTCTACTTCAGTCAAGAGTTGTTATATTCACATTATCTCACATGTCATAGCCATATATTTTGACTATGCACTTGATCGTGACACCACGTTTTGTTTTTTACTCTTTCATAAGACTAAATTTCCTCCCAAATCCTGAAGTAGATTTTTTATCCATTTTGGAATCTGCCCAATCTGCATCCGAAAGACATTCAATATGATCGTGCTCAATTTTATATACGATACCCCGTTTGGGTGCTCCGTTAAAGTAACATAAATTTTGTTCTAACGTTGAACGTTAATTGAATATGCAATATCTAGACGAGTTATGGTAAGGTAATTTAACTTCCTAACCAACTTTCGATATCTCTCAGGATGTTCAAATAGTTCCCCATCTCCTATGAGGTGCATGTTCTAAGTTATTGGAGCACTGCAAGGCTTTGCACCCTATTTCCATGTCTCAATTAGTAAGTCGAAGATATATTTTCTCTGAGATAAAAATATACCTTTTTTACTCTTTGTAACCTCAACACCTAAGAAATACTTTAGCACTCCTAAGTCTTTCGTATGAAATTGAGTATGGATGATAGATTTAAGAGAAGAGATTCCTGTAGTATCGATCCGGTGATAACAATATCATCCACATACACAACTAATAGAATGATACCCACTACTGATTGCTTGTAGAATATAAAATAGTCAGACTTGCTTTTCATCATACCAAATTTTTTGATAGTCTGACTAAATTTTCCAAACCAAGCATAAAGACTTTGTTTTAAACCATACAAAGCTTTTTGGAGACGATAAACTCACCCTGACTCCAGAAGGTTGCTTCATATACACCTTCTGAAAATTACCATGAAGAAAAGCATTCTTGATATCAAGTTGATGTAAAGGCAATTATGAGTAGTGGCCATTGAAATAAACAATCGAACATATGTGGTATGTTTGTAATAGGAGAAAAAGTGTTAGAATAATCCACACCATAGGTATGAGCATAGCCGTTAGCAACAAGACAGGTTTCTATCTGGCAACTAATCCATCTGAGTTAACTTTAACTGCGAATATCCATTTGCATCCAATAGTTTCTCTCATTTCATCTTTCCAATTAGGATGAGATATGACCTCACAGATAATTTTAGAAATAGAGATAGAGTCAAGTGAAACAATAAAAGAACAAGAGGAAGATGACAAACCATTATAAGAAACAAAAGTAGGATAAGTACACTAGCGTTTACCTTTGCATAATGCAATAGGAAGATCATTGCTCAAGACTGGATTTGATGACGAAATAGTAGTAGTATGTGCAGGACATGAATCAAGAGGCGTTAGCCTGGAGTAGACTTGAATAATAGGAGGCTTGACAGGGTCGGTTCCGGGATAGGATCAGAGGATGTGATAGAATACATCAACAAATCATCATCCTCCCTTTGGTGAGTCGGAATAGGTGAGGATGGGAAATAAGGTGCATCTTTCATGAAAGTGACATCAATTGAGACAAGATATTTGTTAATACCTGACAATAACACTTATAAGCTTTCTGAAAACGAGAATAGCTAAGGAAGATACACTTAAAGATTGAGATCTAATTTAGTAATATGCAGACGCCCATCCCGAACAAAACACGTGCTACCAAATATCCTAGTGTTAACCGGAAATAACGACTTATTGGGAAAAAGGATTTTGTAAGGGATCTCACCATGAGGATGACATGCGGTTAATGATAAAACATGCGGTAGAAATTGCATCAACCCATAAAGGTTTGGGAAAATTCATTTGAAATAAAAGGGCTCGTGCAGTTTCAATAAGATGTTTGTTTTTATGTTTAGCCACACCATTTAGGGATGGCGTATCAGCACGAGATTTCATGAAGCACGTCATTCTGACCCATATAAAACTGGAATGAACTAGACGCATATTCCTTGGCATTATCACTTCGCAAAATACAGATGGACGCATTGAACTAAGTTTTAATCTAGCACAAAAGACAAAATAGAGAAAATAATTCAAAACGATTTTTCATTAAATATAACCAAGTTACACGAGAATAATCATCCACAACAGTAACAAAATACTTAAAATCAGGTTTGGACAAAATAGGACAAGGACGCCGAATATTAGAATGAACTAATTTAAAAGAAATAGTAGAATGTTTATTTACTCTAGGACTTGAACTAAGATGGTGATGTTTTGTAAACTGACATGACTCACAATCTAATGAAGATACTTTACCATATTATAGACAAAGCTTTTTCAACAAAGGAAGAGATGGATGTCCCAACTTACAATTATTCTCGAAAGAAGAAGTAACACTCGAGCAAGCAAAAGAATGATCAAACCATCTTAGTTAAAAGGATGTAGAGGCCTCCAGACTCATGTCCTTTACTAATAATCTTCTTCGTTAAAAGATCTTGAAATAAACAATGATCAAGGAAAAAATGAAATGCAACAGTTAGATGGGATTCGAATCGATTATCTTTGTAACAAGTTGGGCATGATTAATATCTATGCTCCAACTTGAGGGGGAGTATTATCTATCTATCTATATATATAAAAGATATTTATTACCATGACTGGCAGAAACCATTTAAAGGATAAATTAGGTAAATGTAAGATAGAGGATAGAGGAAGCAAAGGTGTAGGCTTGATTGGTCCATATAGGATTGTAAACGAGCCGAGCTGAGCCGAACAGTAAGAGGCTCAAGCTCGGTTCGTTATCCCTAAGCTTGAGCTCGGTTTGAGTTCGATTCGAGCTTTAGTTCTTAAGCTCGAGTTCGGCTCGAAAAAAGCTCATTTAAACGAGCTTAGTAGAGTTGCTTTAAGATAATTAACTATAATAATTAATAATATATTATTATACTTATTATTTATGTGATACACACACACGAGCCTCTTAACGAACATATTCGCAAGCCTCTAAACGAACATGTTCGCGAGCTCACGAGCCAAATACTGTTAAGCTCGAGCTCGGCTCGATAATGTTTTCGAGCTTGAATCATGCTTAAGCTCGACTTGTTAACTTAATTGAACAAACTCAAACGAACTTTTTTTCGAGTTGAGACCTGAATAGTTTGCGAGCAGCTTGTCTTGTTTACACCCCTAGTTCCATATCCATGAACACAAGATACAAGCGCTAAAGTAATGGTAGGACTGTTAGCTTTGGACTGAAAAGTAGAAAATATATTAGAATTACTTGTTATATGATCCGTGACACTAGAATGACCCATTTGGAGGACGAGGAAACAAAGCATGAATTGTATTTACCTGAATCAACAATAGGAGTGACAGAGGAAGATGAAGACTTAAGTAATTCATGATATTGTGAGAACTTGGCAAATTCTTCTATAAGAACCAATTTATTGGAGACATCATTAGTGGATGCAATATGGGCCAAGTGTTTTTGCTTATTTTTGTACTGAAGTTTTCTGCACTCAAATTTTGTATGACCTAGCTTATGACCGTAATTGCACACAATACCACTATAATTTGAGTTTGAAAGTTCGGGGAACCTCCTCCTTTATTTCTATTGTGACTAGTTGATCTTCTAGGCACATAATTAATATTGCGACTTCCTAAAGCACCACTAAGCGGAACAAGTATAGTACTTTCTGTACGAAGAATGCGACTAAATACATCTTGTAAAGAGGAGACCTCAGAACGAGCTGACTCCAGGAGATAGGTCAGCAAGGAAGCTCATGATAGTCACTCTTGTTGACATTATTGAACCTTCACATCAGGGCTACAACATATTAAGCTCTTCATATGTCTTCTTGAATGTCATAAAATAGTTGATCAGAGGCTGATCTTGTTTTTCCATGCGGTAAAATACTTTGCAAACCTTGTACATGCGGGAGAGATTCCCAGTACAGAAATTACAAATAATCCATTAGTTCTTTAACAAATTCAATGATTGATCAAACCAATTGCCTCACTATCAATGCAATTATGAATTTGAAGGAATAAGCCAGCATCCTTTCTAAGTCATGTCTGCTTCGTAGGTAAAGACAAACAATTTTACTCCAATTCAAATAATTTGAACCATTTAACTTATAGTTTGTGATTTTAGACATTATAAGCACCACATCTATCATAATAGAAGGCTTATTTTCAGCCATAAGGTTTTATTCCAAAAGAAGTCATATAAGAGATGTCAACCCCTCCAGAGATTCATGCGAATGTAGAACTACTCTTGTAACTACTCTAGCGAATATAACTGCTACCTTTGATGCGTGAACAACCCTTAGAAGACTGCTAGTCCGATTGATCTGAGCGTGATTAGAATGTCCACGCCTCTACGGTATCCACATGAACACGTGCTTCGTTCGTTCCACGAACTCAGAAATTTGGAGAGCCTCACATACTCTCTTGTCAACAAGTTGGAAAGTGTGAATCACATACCCTTTCACTCGAAAAAGGGTATCAACTTGATATCTTATATGACTTGTGAGAATAAGTCATCAATTGACCTACATGCTAGTCTCAATGTATTAATATTATCCTTGTATATTAATACTTGACTATAAATAATTAAGAATAGTATTATATATATATATATATATCGACAGTCTCCTATAGTTAATTCAACCAATTAATATGTTTTAGATTAGGACCTACTATTCTAGGACACTATATTTACTCGCTACCACAAACATGAAGTAAATATAGCAAACAAAACATTGCCTATTATAAAAATGATACAATATGTCCTAAGCCTATCAACTAATGATTGACTCTCAGGACTGCCACTGTGAAAAGGGAAGAAGAATTTTCTGTTTTCTATCGAGAAGGAGACCAAGATGCGGCGGCGGCTTGAAGAGGAGAGTAGATTGGCTGTTTTTCTCTTGTGTTAGGGTTGGAGGCGACGATGTGAGGCAACAACAAAGGAAGACTTTGAATAGCAAATGAGAGGCGGAAAGCGAGAGATTGCTGGAAAACTATTGAGGAAATTATTAAGGATTGGAATGCTGAGCTACAAGAGCGCACTACAAAATTCCAAAAGCAGGCTACAACAATAGTTGAATGGGATATGAGGATTAATGACAACTTGAATTAATTGAAACAGTTCCGCAGGAGGTTGGCAAAGCTTTGGAGAGCATGGAAAGCGAGAGGTGAACAACAACAGAAGACGTAGGTGTTGCTCGCGTCGAGGCAGTGATCAAAGGATCTACCTTGATGATGAAGCCTCGTGCATTCCAAGCAGAGATGCAGAGGAAGGAAGAGCAGCAACCAGGAAGCGTGGTTGGAGGTAGGGAGAGGTGTGGCCTTGGGCCGCGAACTTGTTGGATCAGTTCACTTTGAGAGCTGCTGCAATGCGTGTGAGTTATCTTTTAGGGTTTCCCTCTCTTGGCCACATTTTGTATTCGTCCTCCTCGTCGATGGATCCAATGGACGCTGATGCTAGGGGGGGTCAGTGTGTAGGCGATGTACCCAGACATGGTGTAGCACGCGAACCCCTGTACGCTGAGGTTGTGACGGTGGAGAGAAAGAACGAGAGGGCAGTAACGACGTGGTTGCGGTGGCAGAGAGAAAAGACCAAGAGAGCAGTAATGATGGACCCTAATTTCAAATCCTAATGCAGTGATATCATGTTAATTGAGATAAAAAGAATTCATACACTTTATTAAAGAGTGAATCATATTTATATACAAACTATGAATCTATATTAGGAAACTATAATTAGATATAATTAGGCTAATTGATAATTTACCTAATTGACCGATATATTATCTAGATAATATGGTGTGTGTGGACTAAATGAGAATGCTAAGATTGATTTATGGGAGTAAAAAAAATAAACATATGACTAGTTGGGAGCACTTAAGTATATGTCTATTAGATAATATAATGATAGAAAATAGATTAAGCTAGTATGAACATTGTCAAAAGATAAGCATCAGATAATATAGTTATACAAGTTGAATTGATTAGAGTTGAGGGGTAGGAATAGAGGTAGATGAAAAAAATCTATGTGAACTAAGTATAATTTAAATTTCATTTTGTGCCAATTAGCATATGCGATATGTATCGGTATTCCGTATTGTTTTGCCTATGTATTGTTCGTGTAGGGAAGTATAAACTTTGGTTTCAGTTCTTATTGAGTGAAATGACCTTAAACCCTATGAAATTTGATTTAAGTTATTTAAATGTGAATTAAACCTACTTTAGAGGCAATTTCAAATAATTACTAGTTAATTTGGGTTGATTAAAGTCTTATGCATGACAATAATTATATAATATAAACTATGTAATTTAATACGCAATTACATATATAAAGATTCCATGAAGTAATCATATAGGAGTTAATCTCAACAAAATAATTCTTCATAATACTCTTAATCTTTCTATGGTTACAACACATAATATGGTGATGCACTATATCAGATGCTAATTGCTGTTCCAGTTATGCTAGTTCAACATCTTATTGCCAACTGAGGTATCTTAACTGGCATATGGATTAAATAATTCAAATTCCATTGTTTTGGCAGCATATTTAAACCAAATCATGAAAATTATGATGGTTATCGAGCTCGAATGCTACTAGAACCTATGCTCCTATCCAATACAAGACATACATTCTAGTAGTAGACACCTAGTAATAAGTCATCAGTGGACATATTCTTACTGATAAGATATGCTATAAAGTGAGATGTTTGTTATATTTTTTAAAATTGTTTCTATTAATTTTTAATTCAATTTAGTATGGAAATTTTATATTCTTATTCTTGGACTTAAAGATACCAAATAAGAGTAGATCAAAAGGATGGAGCCAATTCAAACCCATGATGAAATGTCTGAACCATGCTGACCCATTCTGAGTGTTGGCATGGCCCTAGACTGAGAGAATACTATTTCATCTGATACTGTAACTGACATTGGTATCCAAATTTAAGCCATTGATTCAAAAGTTGGGCATTACCAGTGGTATAACCTTATAAAGAGTTCAGGATGGGGAGAAGATTCATTTATTTGACCCTCAAAGAGTTGAAACTAATACACAATGATGGCTATGATGTTTAGGACATATATCTTTTTTAATTGATATTTATTTTAGATATTTACTTTGCATTTCATAGTTCTTAATTTCTTTTGTTATATTATTTTTTTAAACTTTAAATATTAGCGTCTTCATGTTTTGTTCTACTGAGATCAAACTAGTGGACCTAGTCAAATAAAAAAAAGAGGGGCAAATAGTTATGTTCAAATTGAAAAAAAAATATGGCAAATGCTGTCTGCCTGTCTCTTGGGGCTCAGGAAAATGACTCATTTCACGAGGAAAAGTAGATGGCAATTTGAAATACATTGAAGGTAAAAGGCTTCCCAAAATAACTTCCTTTTCAGTAAGGAATGTTACTTCTGCAATTTTAATCTATCTTTTAAGTTTTGATTAAAATATTTTGAACTGACCAGAATCTTCTGTGCTAGACAAATGAACATGTAGAATTATTTTTCTTGAAAATATTTTTTGGTGAAGCAAATGGAACCTTTTGTTCTGTTTATTTCCTTGAAGCTTGTTTGGTATGAGCTTAAAGTATTAACTAATGTCGTCAGTTAATTTCTTTTTTCTAATCCTTTTAAGTTAATCAGTCCTTGTGCAAATTTGGTTAAGGCTACTACTACTTGGTAGTAATGATTAATGTATCAGGGTTTACTAATGTCAAGTTTGGAGCTGGACCTAGGCAGGAAGGAAAAATTTCCTTTTGCCAGTTGAACTGAGGTCTATAGCTTTGAGTGATACTGTCCAGGGATTACCACACATTAACTTTCAGGTGTATTTGTACACAGTGCAGGGACACTTAACCAGCACTGGTCCTAGGTTTATCCCAGTTGTGACTTTATTAGTTGGATACCGTTTGATAATTTTCTTCATCTTGTTTCTCAATGTTGCAGCTTTGCTTTGTGTTTCATGTCAATATTTCAAGAGAACTCTGAAACAATTGATAACTTTATCTGCTCAATCTTAACAGTTCTGGAACAACTGATCATCAATCCCGAGATATATCCTCCCATTCTAGTGATGATTATCGCAACCAAGTGAGCCAAGAAGTAAGTTATTTTGTTTGTTCAGAGCCCTTATCAATAAGATCATCTTGATTTTTGTCAATCTTCTTGTTTCTTTCGAACCATGTTATTATGGGTGACTAGGTGAAAGAACAGTTGGAGCTATCCGTTCAGAGACGAGAGGAGCTTGAAAATGAGGTGTTTCATTTTAATGCATTTAAGACTTCAAAGACATTTTTAAATACTTGATGAATTTCTGTTTTGAGCAAAGTATGACACTTCAACTGGATTCAGTTGTATGTTGATTTTAAATTGATAGCAAATGATATCTTACCTATGCAAGCAATGAAGTTATTTTCTCTTGCCGTTTCAGTGCTTGCTCTCTCTTGACGCTTTGTCACACCTTAATTGAGTCCTCGTTCCATAGCTAGTAATGCTCACCAAGACAATGTGACAATTGTATTTTGTACGTCCCTCATGCCAGTCAAGGGTCGTGCCACTTTAACATTAAACAACGCTCGTAATACTTTCGTACTCAGCATTCACAGGATATAAAAACATCACATAAGTAATAAACGAAATAGGAGTAATTTAGTTGAAAGGAAACAACTAAAACTTCATTCACCTATGCATAGTCTAAAAGCAACAACATAAAGTACAAGAAATCTCATATTTGTTAAATAAAGTGCAAAAGATAAATAACAACAAATGATGAGAAAAACTCCATAAATCACATGAAAAACTCCCAACTTCAAGAGCAATGATCTCTTAGAGCAACAAGTGTAGTAGTATGTGTAACAACTTGATTTGACACCCCTACCACTCGCCTCAAGTTTATCTAGTTGACTTGGAGGCTTGTATATGATGCCATTAAAATTGATAGGAGAGCCTCTCAAGAAGTTAGAGCAAAAGGGTAGCCAGATGTCAATGTGCCATAATGTACCATGTCTATCCTCACTATAACCATGCAAGATCTCATTCATACATCACATATATCTCTATATTCAATGCAAATGGTTCATCAATGCCTTAAAGAAGGGATAGACACCATGTCAGACTTAAGGGAATCTCTCCAGCACAAGGATGCTACTAAGTGATTCTCTAGTTACACATTAGTGACCCTAACTATCACACACAAGACTGTTTATTGGCAGTTATCTAGGGCCCTACATGCCCTTGAAGTCATGTGACACCCTAGTTAAGCATCAACAACTTGAATGATCGTACCTCCTATAATATTATTGAAGTTACGTGAACCCTAGTTAGGCATCAATGGCACTAACTGTTATGCACCCTGCCATCGATACCCAAAGGCACTCTAGTCATCCAGCTAAAAGCCCTCAAATGAATCTAAGGTGATAAAACCACTCATCTTATCCTAGCTTGTCTAATGTATTGTGTATAGCAACTAATATATACTTAGGCTAATATTCCAAATTTGATTAGTTAAATCTCATGACATGACATGTAATAATATATATCTTTAAGAATGCATCATCATTATTATAGAAACAACATAAATAAACATATATCAGCTATTTAAAGAAGATACTCTTATCATGTATCAACATAAACAATCAGCATACACGATGTGAGCATTGCACAATCATATCAAGAATCCAAGACACTCACACTCACGTATAGGAAGCAATTAATCAAGGGGTCTTCATTGTGGTAGGGCTCAACCAGAGCATCTATAATCCATTACGTCCAAAGGAAAGTCCTCAGTTGTGGGTTATGACCAAAAGGGATTAACCATAATGCTAATGATCTCTCCAAACTCTCTTTTAGGTTTCCCTGCAAAAGTTCCCTTCTTTATTCATTTATACCACCCAATGTGCACAAGTACTTATCAGACTCACCAATGACACATACACCAATAAAACAAAATAAACACGAACACCTAACCATTTCTAGGTACTTATATAACACTACTCTCCTCTTTATATTTGCTTTTCCTATTATCCATGGATCTTATTCTTTTAAAATAGGGTTCTTTTTCTTTCGTAAATTTTATTTCTTTTTTATGATTACCAACTGGTTTTTGGTAGTTTTCACAACTATATAGATCGCACCTATTATAGAAGATTGCCAATTGTTAATAAATAGAGTCCAAGGATGTTGTGATTGGCATAGAAATAGATCCCTGAAAGTTGGAGACAAGATTCATGTGAGAAAATATAAGTATCTGAGTTTTTGCTTAAGCTTCTAAAGATAGAGGTTCATGAATAGCCATTTGATCCCTATCAAAGCTTGCCTTGAATCCCATACAAACAAATGGGTGTAAACAAATAGAGAACCCTTTCACTAAAATAGGCTGGAATGGTTGTATGTCTAATATGCACAGGGATAGTAGGATAGATGCTATGCTTTACTAGAATTATCTGCATATTATTTCAGTTTATTGGAAACTAAATTCTTTTTCTCTAGTAGAAATGTAGAATGAAGTAACTTGACTAACCAGATTTCATACAATCCCTCTTCCTAGAGGGATCATCTAGTACATGGGGTACATTCATTCTCTATGAATCTACCAATCTTCCTTTGTGGATGTAATTACATTCATTCTCTATGAATCTATCAATCTTTCTTTTTGGATGTAATGACATTCGTATTCTATGAATATATCAATCTTCCTTTAAAGGCAGTGTTTTAAATCGCGTAGCGTTGGTTCATAACATTTTTGTCTTGTCATCGCGTAGTGTAAATAGCGAAGCGCAAGCTTTTCGTGCACGTCAATGTTTAAATTTAAAAAAACAAAATATACTTATATAAAAAATAAAAATAGCATAACCTAAAATTAATCATAATAATTCATTACATGTCAAAATATCCCATAACAACAATTTAAAAGTCTTATAATTAAAACAACATAACCTAAAAATAATTAGTATCATCTAACTCTATATCACTATCATCATCAATAGTGTCTATGGTTGGAAGATTTCCACGATCAAAAGTTGTTGGAATTACTCCACCATAATTTTCAGCATCAAGATGATTATCTTCCACATCAACAAGACTCAACCTTGAAAAAAATCTGAACAAATAATTAATTAATTAGAAACAAATCAACAAAAAAAATGGGAATCAATCCAGGACATCTGGATCGATCGTTGGATCGATCCAAGGAATCTGGATCAATCCTGTGATCGATCGAGATCCTTTCTGTTCGAACAAAAAGGATCTGCCCTAGATCGATCGAGTGATCGATTGAGATCCTTTCTGCCCTTTCTGTTCGAACAGAAAGGATCTCAATCG
>JBBMJZ010386091.1:0-15275 GCA_037833815.1 Zingiber zerumbet | reverse complement strand
CTTGATCCATCAAAGTTTGGATGAAAAGATGTTTGAGAAAGTTGTTGCGGCAACTACTTCCAAGCAAGCATGGGAAAGTCTTCCAGCTTCATTTAAAGGTGTTGATAAAGTGAAGAATGTACGTCTTCAAACATTAAGAGGAGAGTTTGAATCTCTACGCATGAAGGATTCCGAATCTATTTTGGATTATTTCTCAAGAGTATTGGCAGTCACAAATTAATTGAAAAGATATGGAGATGATATGAAAGATGATCGAATTGTTGGAAAATTTTTGAGATCTTTGGATCTAAGATTTAATTATATCGTGGTTGCTATCGAAGAGTCTAAAGATCTAGACACCACGATCGTTGATGAACTTGCCGGATCTTTACAAGCACACAAAGAAAGATTAATAAAATCGGTTCAAGAATCAGTTGAACAAGCTTTGAAAGCAAAGCTATCATTGAAGGACACAAACCAAGGCACATCCCAAAGATGCCACGAATATGGAGGATCTCGAGGACAAGGCCAAGGTCGAGGTCGTGGTCATGGAAGATGTGGACGTGTTGAGAAAACACCTCACATAATAATGAGACGAGTCAAAACTCCAATCACAGAAGAAATCGTGGAAGAGGTAGAAGTCGTGGAGGTCATCAAATGAGGTATGATAAATCTATAGTTGAGTTCTTTACTTGTCATCGTCTTGGCCACTATTCTTAGGAATGTAGAAATAACATGGAGGAGACAAACAATTTTGTGGAGAGCAATGATGCAAAAAAAGATTCGGGCCCTACTTTGCTTCTAGCTTGTAAAAATTATCAAGACGAGAATGAGAATACATGGTATCTTGATTCCGGTGCAAGTAGCCACATTTGCAGAAGGAGAAATTTATTCATGGAACTTATGAATCAACCGATGGAGATATACTTTTGGCGACTCTTCGAAAGTTCAAGTGAAAGGAAATGGTACGATTTTGATTCATTAAAAGATGGGAGTCATCAATTAATTTTCAATGTGTTTTATGTGTTGGCCATGAAAAGTAATATTTTGAGTTTGGGCCAATTATTGGAAAAGAATTATGATATTCACTTAAATGATAAATACTTGATGTTGAGAGATGAATGTGGAAGATTGCTTGCTAAGGTGCCCATGATAAAGAACTGAATGTTTTTGCTAAATATTCAAAGTGATGTTCTTTTGTGTTTGAAATCTTGTTTCAAAGATTCATCTTGGCCATGACACATGAGATTTGGGCATTTGAACTTCGATGAGATGAAAATGATGAGCAATGGAAGAATGGTGAAAGGATTGCCCTCCATAAACCATCCTAATCAACTTTGTGAAGGATGTCTTTTTAGCAAGTATGTGAGAAAGAGTTTTCCCAAGGAGTCTTTAACGAGGACTCAACATCCATTGGAGTTGATACACTTAAATGTGTGCGGACCAATCAAGCCATCATCACTTGGTGAGAATAATTACTTTGTGCTTCTAAGAAAACTTGGGTGTATTTTTTGAAGGCAAAATCGGAGGTGTTTGGAACCTTCAAAAGGTTCAAATTAATGGTGGAGAAACATAGTGGCTATCAAATCAAAGCTCTTCAGTCTGATAGAGGTGGAGAATTCACATCTAATGAATTCAAGGTTTTTTGTGAAGAAAATGACATTCATCATCCCATGACAACTCCATACTCACCACAACAAAATGGAGTGGCAGAGAGGAAAAACTAAACTATTCTCAACATGGTGAGGAGTATGTTAAAAGGCAAGAACATGCCGAATAAATATTGGGTCAAGCCCGTCTCTTGTGTAATATACTTGATGAATCAGTGTCACACCAAAAGTGTTGATGGTATGACGCCTCAAGAAGCTTGAAGTGGATATAAGCCAAGTGTTTCACACTTGAGGGTTTTTGGAAGCATTGCCTACACGCATGTTCATGATGAGAAAAGAATGAAGCTTAATGATAAAAGTGCAAAGTATCTCTTCATCGGCTATGATCAAAGCTTTAAAGGTTACAAGTTGTATAATCCCAGCAATGGGAAGATTGTCATAAGCAAAGACGTGGAGTTCAATGAAGTATGTATTTGGGAGTGGAGTACTACAAAGAAAGAGAGGGGATATAGTTCTTTCCTTGATGCTGATGAGGAAGAAGGCATGACACCACCTAATACTCCACCACAAAAAAATACAGAAATAAATGAAGTAAGCTCGAGTGAAGGGTCTCGAAGATTCATAAGTTTGAGTAACATTTATGATGCCACTGAAGAGGTAAATGTTACTGATTTTACTCAATTTTTCTTGCTTGCAGAAACCGAGCCTATAAGTTATAACAATGCCACTCATGATAATAAATGGAGAAATGCCATGAATGAAGAAATCAAGACAATCACAAAGAATGATACATAGGAGCTAGTATCATTATCGAATAGCAAGAACACAATTGGTGTGAAGTGGGTGTACAAAACAAAGAGAAATGTGCAAGGCGAGGTTGAAAAATACAAAGTAAGATTAGTTGTCAAAGGGTACAAGCAAAAGGCCAAAATTGACTACGATGAAGAGTTTACACTCGTTGTTTGTCTTGAAACAATTCGGTTGATCATTTCTATTGCAGCTCAAAACCATTGGAGAATCCATCAAATGGATGTAAAATCCACATTTTTGAATTGAGACTTTGAGAAAGAAATCTCTATTGATTAGCCTTTGGGTTATGTAGTGCCCAACAAAGAGAAAAAGTGCTAAAATTGAAGAAGATTTTCTACTGCTTGAAGTAAGCCGTTCATGCTTGGAATAGCAGAATTGATAAATATTTTTGAGTAAATGGTTTTATCAAGTGTCCACATGAACATGCTCTCTATGTAAGGAATGATAAAAATGATGATAGGTTACTTGTTTGCTTGTATGTGAATAACTTGATTTTTACAAGGAATAATCCAAAGATGTTTGAAGATTTCAAGAGAGTTATGACAAAGAAGTTTGAGATTATGGATATTGGCATAATACCCTACTATCTTGGGATTGAAGTGAAATAATGAGATGATGGCATATTTCTTTCTCAAGAAAGATATGCTAAAGAAATTCTTAAGAAGTTTGATATGAAAAATTGCAAGGCAGTCGGGACACTCGTGGAATGCGGAATCAAGGCACACATGAATCAAGATGGTGAAAAAATTGATCCAATTTTATTCAGGAGTCTTGTTGGAAGCTTAAGGTATTTAACTTGTACTAGACTGGATTTTCTTTTTGGCGTTGGACTTGTGAGTCATTATATGGAAGCTTCTACTACTTCACATTTGAGAATTGCCAAAAGAATTCTTTGCTAAATCAAAGGTACAATTAATTATGGTATTTTATATGCTTTCTCGGATGACATTAAGCTTGTTGGCTATTGTGATAGTGACTGGGCCAGTGATATTGATAATCAGAAAAGTACTACTAGATTTGTTTTCTTTATAAGAAATTCAACTTTTACATGGAATTCTAAGAAATAACCTATTGTGACTCTTTCTACTTATGAGGCAGAGTATGTAGCTACTACTTTTTGTGTTTGCCATGCTGTTTGGCTAAGGAGTTTGTTGAAGGAATTGAATTTATCATAAAAATATTCAATAGAGACTTATGTTGATAATAAATCTACAATTTCATTGGCTAAGAATTTGGTGTTCCATGAAAGGAGCAAGCATATTGATATAAGGTATCATTTTATTCAAGATTGCAAATCGAAGGAAGAAGTGAAGCTCGAGTACGTGAAGTCACAAGATCAAGTTGCCGATATCTTCACGAAATCGTTGAAATTTGATGTTTTCAAGAAGATACGTTTTTTACTTGGAGTAATGAATCTTGTTTAAGAGAGGATGTTGAAAATATAAGCCAGATTAATTGAGTCAAAGTTATTTAATATTGTGTGCATGAATATTGGAGGTCTTTTGGAGGATTCATGAATGACTCTTCGAATGATGCATTTATGCCAGATCCTATTCAGAATATGAGTCGGACAAAGGTTGGCTGATATAGTGTTAGTGTTGATAGAGAGGTGACTTTGACACACCTAGCGTATGTGCACTGGAAAAATGGACCCCCACGTGGAACTCCGGGACAGTGGTGACGAAACTAGTAGTACTTAGGCTCTACGCACACTCAGACAAGCACACGGAGCGTTAGAGACTAGAAACCAGGGAAAAGTCTCTGGCGTAGACCCTCCGACGCTCAAGTCAAGTACTTTTTCCTTAGAAGAATAGTGTACGAAGGAAAAAAAACTATAGAAGACGAGTGCGAATGTGCACGTACATGCTCAAGGGAGAGAACCTCCCTTTTTATATGCTGATGCGTACCTTTGGAGCCTGACCGATGTCAGAGAATGTTGGGTGTCAGGTCCTATCGGGTGAGAAAGGGCACGTGGATCCCTCCCATTAGTTGAAAGAAGGTTCCATTCTAAGGGAATGACAAACCACTGGAATATTCCCTGGAGAATGACAGTTATTCTTTGATACGAGGTTACGACTCTCTAACATTGTTGTCACCTAGTGTTATCCGCTCTGCATGGGCTAAGCTGGAGGCCGCTTGGGCTGACCGCTCGACCGCTCAGCTGTGCTAGAATGACAGAACCTTGGTGAAGAGAATGAGCTGCTATGGGTCGCCCGGGTGCTGTCTAAGCCAGTGGCGGAGATGATAGCTTTCACGATCTGACCGCTGAGGGGGTTAGTCGGGAGCTGTCTTGGCCAAATACCCATACCCTTTATAAAGCCAAATCTGGTCGTCTGTTCTGACTGTGCCTAACCTAAAATTATGCAACTGCGGGCCCGGGACGGTTCAACTCCCCTCCCTCCTTGGCTATTGACTGTCATGTCCTCTTTAACTGTTGACTGTTATGTCCTCTTGACTTCTGACTATCATGTCCTCTTGACTTCTTACTTCCTGGCCCTCTGAGGGCCCTTCTTTATATGTTGTATCACAAGCCTCTCCTCCAAGTCTAGTTGAAGGAGGCCCAAGTCGGACTGACTAGACCCTAGTTCCTTTGTTTCTCACTCTAGCGCGCAGGGGACTGGGGTGTGGTCGATTGTTTTAGTAAAGGCAACATCCTCTTTGAGTACGAAGATGGCTAGCACCTTTCGCTCAGTGGCTCCAGTACCGTTGTTCGCCAAGTGCCATTGGGGCTTGAATTGAGGCGATAATTCGACAGGCCGACCGGGGGGGGGGTCGTTGGTTACGAGAGCATGCTTGCTTATAATTCGTGCTGGAGCAAGAGTTTAGAATCTCGGCCAAGAAGTCGTTGGTTGTGAGAGCATGCTCATTTATAACTCACGCTGGGGCGAGAATCTAGAAAGCCGACAAAGAGATCATTGGTCGTAAGAGCATGCTCACTTATAACTCGCGTTAGGGCAAGAGTCTAGAATCCCAGCCGAGAGGTCATTGGTCGTGAGAGTATGTTAACTTATAACTCGCACTGGGGCGAGAGTCTAGAACACCGACCGAGAGGTCGTTGGTCGTGAGAGCATACTCACTTATAACTCGCGTTGGGGTGGGAGACTGGAAAGCTGACCGAGAGGTCGTTGGCAGTGAGAGCATGCTCACTTATAACTCGCGCTGAGGCGAGAGTCTAGAATCTCGACCAATAGGTTGTGTGAGTATGCTCACTTATAACTCGCACTGAGGCGAGAGTCTGGAAAGCCGACTGAGAGGTCGTTTGTCATGAGAGCATGCTCACTTATAACTCACTGAGAGATCTCAATTATTTGTAGATGCTAATATCACTTACGAAAAGATAGATGATGGAGAGATGTCCAACAGTGAGGATGAAGTTGAACTAAGCTCATCTAGCAATGAAGACAGAAACTGTTAATGTTGATTAGTCAGATGTTAATGATGATTAAATATTAACATTATTATTCATCAAGTACGTTATGCTTCCATATTATTTTATATTTATATTATCATGTTTCTAAACCTTATTATGATGTATTGCAATGTAATTTTGTAGATATCATTTTGGACAAGTAGCAGCCTGTAGCACCTCATGGCTACAAGGTTCTTAGAGTTGTCGAGGACTCGTAAGTGTTTTTTCATATTAATAATTCAACTTCATATATAATATATTTCTCATAACTTAATATTATTTCGTATAGGTTCACTCTAGATGGCCACCAAGTTGCAACATATATCACTGGAAAATTCAAGGAACGAGTTTGCACGTCTGGTACTACATGGAGGCATGTAAATCGAAGATGAATCAGTTTTATTATAGTAAATTTATGGTAAGTAAATTTAATATATTTGATATTCTATAATATAGTTTTCATTTAAACTAAATGTTTAACTTATAATTGTAAAAAATATATACATGGGAGGACGGGCAAGAAGAGAAATTTAAAGCTACATAGAATACTTACTGTGCCAAACTGTACAGAGATCATATGTATTATATGAGAAAGAATGACACTAGGTCTTCGTATGTTTCTGAGGTGATATGGAGTGCATGGATGGTCACCTGGGCTGCAGAAAGGTGGCAAGAAAATGATGAAAAGGCAAAAGCAAATAGAAATACAGAGTCAGGAGGCCCGAGCACCAGAACCTCTCGACATATGTTAGGATCCAGATCTATTGTTGAGCATATCATGGATCTAGTGAGTATAATTTATCCAAACTTTATATTTATTACCAAACTTGTATAATTATATCTAAAATTATTTTGAATGTAGGAACGTGAGCTTGCTCGATAGCCCACATGTATGGAGGTTTTTCTCAAGACCCACAAAAGGAAGAATGGGTCATTTGTTGATTCTCGATCTCATACTCTACATGTAAGACTGTTAACTTTATTACATTTTTTTCATTTCTATCTTGGTTAGTATTTAGTAATACTGATTAAATTTGTTATTATATTTTTATATACAGCAACAAATGACAGAAAGGGTGGCTCAAGCATCTCAACCATCAGTAGAGGGGGGAGAGTCACAGTCTCTATCCACCGACGCTCGAAATGAGATTTATTATGATGTTATCGGTGGAAAGATAAAAAAAACTCTACCCTTTATGGCCTTGGCTCTCAAACCAAAGTTGCATTTGATTGTCTGAGAAATCCGACAGGTCGTGCTAGTTCCTCTTCTTCTAGTGAGATGCAATCTTTAAGACGTGAAAATCAAGAACTGCGCACTCAATTGAAATCAATGGATCAGAGAATGGTCAATATGGATCAGTGGAGAGGTGATGAGGAGAAGAAGAGAGTCGAACGTGACAAGAGTAATGAAGATCTCATGGCCAGATGCGAGCGATTGTGGCAAATTTCATCCAAGCATCACATGGTTTTGAGTCACAGGAGACTCAAGATCTATCAGGCGGTCATGATTTGCTTTTTCTGAGGTATGTTCAACTACACTTTAGTTTTTTATTTATCATATATAGACTATGGTAATATATTTATTTTGTTTTGATATTATAATAAGCTCATTTCTAAATATTTTATTACTATATGTTTCAGGAGTCATGTTCGATTCTATTTACATATTGGCTCTTCACATCATTATATGTTCATTTTTTGTTCAGCTATCATTTTATTATAAATAAAATTCATTATACATATATACAAAAATGTTTATTTATACATCAACATGATCATTTGATATTTGTCTTTTGGCAGGATTTTCTCTATTATCTTGTTTCTTGTATTATTTGGAGTATTTTCTATTATGATATGTATTCTATAAACTTAGATTTATATATGGATATTTGTATTTGTATTCTACAGAATTGTTTAGTTTAGATTATTTGGATTGTTTCTTATAGTATAAATGTTAGTTTATTTGTCCTTATATGTTTGTACGAAGAAGAATGAATGAATTGTTAGGATGTATAGATTTTATTTTTGTGTGGATTTGTATGTGTGATTGTTTGTATGTGATTTTTATATGATGTATGTATACGTGTATTATATTTTTGTATGTGTGGATTGTATGTAATGGATTATAATGGCATCGTCTGTGATGGTTTTGGATATTTGAAAATTGTAAATAGGGCAAGCGAGAAAACAAATATGTCCTGTGAATTTTTTTTTCTTTACCGACGGATTACAGACATAAACTAACTTCCGTCGACGGAAAACTGAATTCCGTCAGTAATTTGCAGCGATTTCATTGCACTGTTTCTACGTTATTACTGACAGAATAGCTTTCAGTCGGTAGAATTTTACAGACGGAATACGTAATTCCGTCGATAATCCCGTTTCCGACAAATCAGCTATCGACACCTATAATTCCGTCGGTAATCTGTCGTTAAGATTATACACCGACGGAATATCGATGGATAATTCCGTCGGTAATCCTGATTATTTTTGTAGTGACACTTAGACTTATGTTGCCAAGACTACATGCTTGGACTTACGTTGCCAAGACTCCTCTTGGACTTTTCTCCTTTGTCAAGATCGTTCTTGGACTTTTCTTGTTATACCAATATCTTGCACACTCACAATGCATATCAATAACAACAATAAACCTAACTTAAATTTTTACCCAAACATCAAAACATAGGGCACCTAGATTGCTCCAACACTCTTAATATAGTCCCTTAGTGCTTCCTTGGACCCCTGCTTAAGTGAAAACAAATTCACTGTCGTTTTCTGATAGCGGCAGCAACTGGCAAAGTGCTGAAGGAAAGTCGCTCAGAACTCATTGATGCTACAAATGGACTCAGTAGGCAGTAGTTTGAACCATCTTTGCGCCGAGCTGGATAAGGTAACGAGAAACACTCGGCATTTAACTTCGTCGGTATACTTATGGAGTGTGGCTATATTCTCAAATTTAAGTAATTGGTCCTCAGGATCAGTCAAGCCTCCATATTCTACAATTGACAAAGATCGAAAATGAGCTGGCATCTGGTCATCAAATATCTCTTGGAAAAATGGTCTTCAGAATCAGTCGAGCCTCTATATTCTACAATCGAAAAAGATTGAAAATGAGCTGGCAGCTGGTCATCAAATATCTCTTGGAAAAATGGCATATTTACCCTCTCGGGAGAATTATCAATTCGGGGTGTTTTGCCTTTACAATCCTGAATTCGGCAAGTAAAATTCGGGTCCTTTAGCATTCGACTGGTGGTTTGGCTTGCGCCCGGTAGGATCCTCAATTCGGGTCCCATGTTCTGGCCTATCGCAAATATGGCCAGGTCGTTTAGCATTCGACACTTGGCGGTTGCTTGTTGTTTTTGCACCATCTTTACGGCCCGGGTGTTGATCAATATCTCTAGTTCTTCTTGCATCAAAATCACTATAGTAAGTCGTCCAACGTCTTCCATCTTCATGTCTCGGATGCATGTAAAATTCCCACAGAAGACGTCAAATATGATCCTGTCCGAAAGTGGTAAAGGTGGTTGGCTGGGAATGCGGCTCTGCTGTTGACCAAATGAAGACTTTTCGTTGTCCTATAATACAGAGAGCGTTAGTGCCAGACCAGGGAAGAGGTCCCCAACATTGACCCTCTGACGCTCAAGTCAGTGATCAGGTTATGAGGAGAAAACAGTGGAAGCAAACTGCAGCAACGAGCGTGTAGAACTATAAAGCATCGTATACCTTTGCTTGTATATGGAGATCGATTTTTATAGTACTACTATTATGTTCATCCACGCATCCCAAAGCATTTGCATATATTCCAAAACTTTCCTAAGAAAGGATAAGTCATAAAGTAGTTTGACACCCTTTCTTAAACAGACTCACAAATCTCTGTGATTTAATAGGCTGGAATCATCGAAAGCGCAATTTGTTGACAAAATATTCTCTGTCTTTGTGGTAAAAACTTCCATAAAAGAGTGCAAAGTCGTTGGGCCAGGGGGGCCAACATAGGCGCACAAGCCACCAATCTAGAGGAATGCCAGATCGGCCTCACAAAGCGTGGCCGGTGACTCAATCTTCACCTAGCCTCTTCATTGGCCCCAAAGGCACAGTCCGTCCGATCGGCCCGTTGTCCGATCGGATGGAACAATTGGTCAAGTTATTAATGCTTAGCCCTAAGCCTCGGCCACCAATCGTAAGTGGGGATATAAAAGGTAGCTGATCGGGGAGGTCTGATCGGCTGAGTTCTCAATAGTTATTGCAATCTGTGAGTGGGCAAAGGAGATATGAGATCATACTCCAAGTTCTAGTCAGCCTTTCAGGGTCTGACCGGCCATTCGAGGCCCGAGGTCTGGTCGGCCATTCAAGGTCCAATCGACCGCTCGAGCACCGGCCTTCCTGTGGCCCGCTTAGATGTGTCCCTGCTCCTGAGGGTGACTTTGAATACTGACCGCTTCTTGACTTTGACTGCCTCGAAAGTCAATAGTCCCGGCATTGACTTGCGTTTTGGGGGGCCCACCTTTATAACCGTACCACCTATCAATTCTCTAAATTTAGAGTTTATGAATAGTATTTCTTTAAATTTAGAAAATGAATTATATTCCTTAAACATTATAGAGGAGAGAGAAAAAATAGGAAAACTATAGTGAAGTGAAAAGTGGATATCCAAATTTAATAAAGTAACTTGCATTTTGGATAAGGAAGCTGGTGTAGATGCTCTAACAGGATAGTTAGCGAATTTATCGATAGAATTAAATTAACCGTCGCTAATTAGAGATAGAATTTAATATATGTCTCTACAATTAGCGATAGGATTAATAAACTGTCATCTCTATTTTAGTGACGGACTATTTAAATCCATCACTAAAATTAGAGATGGACTTTTTAATCTCATCGCTAAATTTAGAGACGGAATTAAATTCTGTCTCTAATTAGCGACGGATTATTTAATTTCGTTGCTAAATGACATCAACGATCAATTTCACAGCAATGACAATAATCAACCACTAATCAGTCACTATGTTTAATTAGCGACGGATAATTCCGCCTCTAAAGACTATTTTTTTTTAGTGAATCAGGTCGTTAAAATAATTGTTCAAGTTTGACTTGATTTTTTTATGAGCTTGAGCTCTGTTCATTTAGATGTTATTGAATTCAAACTTGTTTGAATGTTTTAAATTTATTTAATTAGTCATTGAGCTTAATAATACAAACTTATTTATTTATCGTGAAACTTTTTTATTTATTTATTTAGTATTTCATAAAAAATTTATTAATGAATATTATTCACAAACAATAACTAATCGGACACATATATATGCGTTCAAATTTATTTATTCAATTTAACGAATTATTCAAATTTATTTATTTAATTAATCTTATATGTGTATTAAATGTATAAATAAATTCTTATCAAATTAATACTGAATTTATTCATCAATATTCATTCATTTATAGTTTTCGATTAGGTACAGGGATCCATTCAAACTCGGACGACGTAGATAGTCAGACGACTCTTCCGACTCGGCCGAATCCACCGACTCCGCTCTCGTAAGCATGATACGTCCTCGTACGTCCCTACAATTATGGATGCGTGTTAATCATTTATTGTCTTTTAAATAAGAACAAACATCTGATACGACTCCAACTAACGTTCATGTCTGCTGACGAGCGTATGTTTATCGCACGCCACGATCTCACCGTGGCATTCGCGAACGTGCCAGATCGCGCAGATTCACACACGACCGGACTGCGTCTGCGTGCGATGCCAGCCACGCGAGTTGATTTTTACATAATTCTTCCGAAATGCACCCTGAAGTTCGATGTTTTTTAAAAATTTTCCATTTTTCAATTTTTTTCACTCCTGCATAATTTTCTCCGACAGAGATTATTGCAATAACATCTCCTCTCTTTTTGTTTTTTCTTGTTGAGATTTTTTTTCACCTTTAAAACTCCAACATTTTGAAAAAAAAAATATCTCCAGTCTTCAACCCATTTAAGACTCTAGGCAAAAATAAAAAATTTAGATTTTGATATTATTTTTTAAAAAAAATCCTTCACCCATTTTTAAGATCGAAAATAAATTAATAAGGAGCATCAACATTTCGATTAGTGAATGAATGCATCAACATTTGAATTTAATTAATAAGGAGTATAGTATCATCACTAACCAGATCAACGTGCTAGTATTAAGTGTGGTTTCTCTTCTCCAATCTCAATAAGGAAGAGAAACATAGAGAATGGGAGCTGGAAAAGGCAAGAGGAGGAACTAAAAAAAATTAACATTTTTATTTTACATTGTATCGATAAAATAAAAAATTTCTAATTCATGTTCTCATTAATCAAAGGAGAAAGCATCACAAATAAAAGAGAAATGTAACAAGAGAATGATAGAATTGAGAGATATTGAAGAATAATAAATTAGATCTTATAAAATAATATTCATAATTAAAAATAAATTTAATTGGTTAAAAAAAACCTTTCATGACTCTATCTATTAGAATCATGATCTTTATGAAATCTAAAATTTTAATTAGAGATTGAGATTATGTAAATTTTTAACCACATGAGCCCTATTATAAAAATATATTTAATATATTAAAAATAATAACTCTGAATGAGATTATGTAATTTTTTATAATTATATATTTTTTAATATCTTTAAAGAAATATATAAATATATATTTAATATATTAAAAAATAATAAGTCTTAATTTTATTAAGGAGGCATGGGCTATGCTTCAAGCCGACCATGTCCATCCTCTAGGGGTGTATTGGCCAGATAATTTGTTGTCATGGTTCTGTTATATCGTTGAACTGTCTTAAACACGTGCCTCTTAGTTTTCAGGACGGAGTAAAGAAAAAAAAAAAAAAAATCCATGCCATGCACGTGTTTCATATGGAGTTGATTAATTAATGAGTAGAATCGTGTGCGTTCATCTCTTTCTTTTTCTGGCTATAAAGTCCCTGCAACCCTCCCTTCTTTTGCATCTTCGCTTCCGTTCCACCTGTTCTAGCTAGCTAGAATTAAAACAAGAGACACAGGCATAATGGCAGGCATCAAGCACCTGGTCATGGCCAAGTTCAAGGAAGGAGCAGCAGTGGAGCAGCTGGTTCTGGACATGAAGGAACTCGCATTAGAGTTGGATATCATCAAGTCCTTCGAATGGTACTACATTAAAACTTCAACTTCTAAATAATAAAACTCTTCATGCATGCATGTTATGTTATGTTATTAAATATTAGACTACTGTGCAGGGGAGAGGACGTGATGAAGAACGACAAGTATAGCCATGGATTCACGCATACGTTCATCTTCATGTTTGACAGCGCTGAGGACGTGGCGGCGTACATAAAGCACCCTCGACACGTTGAGTACGCCAAGAAGTTTCGTGCAGGGATCGAGAAGATCTTAGCGGTGGATTTTCCGACTGTTATCGATAAGATTACGACTGCTTGAGTCTTGACTCAATTAAGAAGAAGGTGTCGAACAATAATAATGATATGTGATAAATTCATTAAACAAATGAATTATTATTTTTATAAATATGTATTTCATGGCCTTAGTGATATTGAATATCGCCACATCAATTACCGGTGCATAAGTCCGTGTGTGCAAGATTTTAATGTTTATTTCACCTGAAGAACCAAAATTCACTTGAATTCAAACACATTTATTCAACTATGAAAAAAAATACATGTCAGCCGTTGAATATATTGACAGATTAGTATTATTTAAGTAGAAGTCCATAATATCTATCTTCGTTTGAAGTAGAGTTCTCATTACCGAAAACAAGTCCACCAACACCCTGCATGCAAATTGGTGTCAAAGGAAGCCCTGATCTTGATGAATGAATACCTCCAGCAAAAGAACGAGGAGAGAAACCCTAGAACAGATCAGACCGACTAAATGATCTCGAAGGGCTTAAGGAGACTTAGGACAAATCCCAACAAAATTGGTAATCGAGATGAGATTAGCAATCTCGAAACTCGTAGAGAAGAATCGGAAGAGCAGAAGAACCGATAGCCGACAACGAAAATACAACGTATATTTACTCTGTTTCGAGACGAACGATTAGGTCTCCGCTCTGATTGAAACGGCTGAGGAATAGACTGGATCTCCTTCGGAAGCCACCTTTCCTTTCTCTCCTTATGGTGATGGGACAGACGAGGGCTGGTCCGGTTGAATTGCTAAGGAGAAACAGAGGCCGCCCAACCCTCTGTTTGGGAGGAGGTGAAGGATAAACAAAGGGAAGAGAACTGAAACAAGAAGTGAGGGAAGGAAAGATAAGGTAAGCTTTTAACCTTTGTTTCCGGTTTCCCGGGATTTTCTCACTCCAAATTACCAGAGATTTTCTCACTTATTGGTGCCAAAGTTAGGTTTGCGGGTCCAATTAGCGATGCACCCTAGCTTCTTGAAGTGGGAAAAGGGAGTGAAGAGATTGTTGGTTAGCCGAATGGCACCGCCGTTGTTCCTGGAGAGGAGCAGGGGATCATATCAAGAGGGCTCCAACCATCAGGGTTGAAGGGGATGATGCCAACACCGAAGCCCATTGTTAATTTGTTGCACACCGCTAGGGTTTCTAAAGGGAGCAAGGTGGCAATAAACTTCTATGTATGGTGATGTTTTGTATTATGACTTGAAGGGACTCGTTAAGTTCAAGTAACTGAAATATTTGTTGTCTGTTGTTGGCTAGATTGATGTGGAGACCACTGCTATCAGTTTCAAATAACAGATTTTTTGCTGCTTCTTCCTCAATTTGAAGATTCATACCAACTTCATTGACAGTTTCACCTACCTTGTTATCATCATAAACTGGATCATTGAATATTCCAATCTTGTTATCTGTCTTTCTTATAAATAAAAACTCTTTTTTCCTCAATAAAAACATCATCTTCCTCTTCTGTATTTATCCAGCAATTGTTATTGTATTGGACATGACTTCCTTTATTCAGGGTTTCCAATATAGTTGTGATCCTTTCCATTAACCGATCCATGAACAGGAGAAATTGACTGTCAACCATCTCCCGACATTGTTACTCCCTATCATGGTCAAAAGTGTTGTTGATGTGTTGTTGTCTTCTCGGTGGCTTAATTCCACAAGATCACCTCGGCTCTGATACTAACTGATGTAGTGGATGATTATTGATTTTGTTGATTCACGTATGAATATCGAAAGTAATCTTCTAAACCCTGTTGACTCCTTAGAATATCAGGTGATAAATAATCAAACTCGACGTTTGAGAAGAAATTGCACGACCTCAAATTCTTATTAATAAAAAAAAACTTCCTCAAAATAATTAAACAGGTGTTTAAATATTCAACCACAAAAAGATTAACATACATTAAAAGGCTAACTTAATAAAATAATAATAATAACTAAAATTACTCTGCTGCATCAATAACTCAGCTATGAACTCAACTAATAGATGACATCTTCAATAATTATTCATTAAAAACTTATCAAACTAACCAGTGATACTTT
>JBBMJZ010386055.1:0-15280 GCA_037833815.1 Zingiber zerumbet | reverse complement strand
GATACTACTTTTCTTATACTGCAGATAAAGGTAAAGGAAAAGTGGACCAGTAGCGGAGGCTGGAGGGCAATGCAGATCACGATGTGTGTGGAAGGAACTGGAATAAAGATCCAAGGGGATCTAGCACGTTTTCATTACGCATTAGAATTTGTTTCATTATGCAATAGCACTTTCCGCAACCTTAGTTAATGCACTAGAATCATGTTAGTCTGTTATTTCCTATTTAGTTTGCTATATGCCATGAACTTATGAACTACGCATGATCCCATGTTTAACATACTAGTTGTTAGCTGTCAGAATGCATTTGGGTTAGTTTAGAGTAGTTACATCTGGTTTTGGCACGAACTCGTGTCGAAATCAGAGTTCTGATTTCGTATCAGAGAAATCAGAAACTCTGGATCGATCCATGGATCGATCCGAGGCTTTTCAATCGATCCATGGATCGATCGGGAAGTTGGCCCCGCGAACAGAATGTGCTGGGATCGATCAGCCGATCGATCCAGGCGAGTTCCGTCGCGAACAGTAGGTTCCTGGATCGATCAGCCGATCGATCCAAGCTTGGATCGATCAGCCGATCGATCCGAGAAATTGCTCCCGCGAACAGAGAGCTCCCGGATCGATCACTGGATCGATCCAGGCATTGCCCCGTGCCCAGTATCAAGCTGGATCGATCCGTGGATCGATCCAACAGCTCAATCGATCCGTGGATCGATTGAGATGCCAGATTCCAGCTCAACACAGTGTAATTCAGTTTCATAAGCATCCGAGAGGTACAGATTACCTTCTCTAGCACGTGTACAGTCCCCAGTTACATGTAGAACACTAAGTTCCAGTTTTCCATCAATTAGTTTAGTAAAAATTTTAAATTTACTCAGCATTCCGCACAGTTTAGCACAGCACAACGTAACGATCGGCCTTACAGCCTAGTATCAGAAGGCGGGTCGTTACAATCACCCTGTGTAGAGAGAGTAGGCTCGATGGTTGCACCAACTTGAGGAGCCAGGAGATCATGTCCTAATGGAGAACGCGATGAGATGGACCCCTAGGTTTCCCTGTAGAAGAGAGGTTAGCGTCGTGGCCTCAAGAGGAATTGAATCGGGTGGATGCAAGGAACTAGCAGCCATTGGTCATCTTTCATCTCTGTAGGAGGTGTCGGGAGTTGGACATGCAAAAGCAAAGGACCACCAGAGGACAAAAATTCTTGCACAGGAATTCTATGAGTTGGGAGGGGAAATTAAATCCTGAGCTCGTGGTGGAGAGAGGTTGCGGTCAAACAACCAGTGCCTTTTTCTAGTTATTCGTAAAGGGGTTCCAAAATCCCCCAAAGGTATTGGGCTCTTTGCTTGTTGGTACTTGAGGTGTCGTCTCCACCAAGGTTGGTGCTGGGTTGGGTGGGGCCTTCATATTGATTTTTAGGTTGGGTGGAGCCTCCATATTGATTGTTGCCTCCTTGTTCGAGTTAGCAATTTCAACGATGCAAGCCTCCAACTCGACATAGTTTCATCGCCTGGCCCAAAGCAGCCTTTAACGTGGTAGTAGCTATAGAAACAAAAACATGCCTTCAGTTAGAAATTAAAGTTTGAAAAAGAAAAGAGCTTACTAAAAGGAAGTCGAAGGAGAGTCGGAACAGGGCTTAGCCCGAACATACGAAGCAATCCTTCCTCGAGTAAGGAAGTGTTGTCAAACTTCAAGTCTTGTAGTTGCTCCGAGACATGAAAATAGCTTCACTCCAAGTGATGATCTTTTAAAGTGGGAGGTGGGGGTAGTTCATGTTGCCAGCGGATCAGCCAAGACACAGGGCTCGGGGTTGGACAAAAAGGAATTGAGGTTTCCACCCCTTATGGAATGATGGAAGACCCTTAAGTAAGTCATGACCAACTCGAGAGGAGAAGAAGCATACTCCATCCTCCATCTTCTTCGAATAGAAGAAGCAATGGAAAAGTTAAGTGGATACTCGAGAGGAGATGAAACAAAATAGCTACTTCGAACAAGATTTGAAATGAGTTTGGCCCCAACTAGGACAAAGGAATGCGAAAATACTAGGACACCTCAATGAAGAAAGCAGCAAGAATGGAGAAGCATAGTCTACTTAACAGATGACTTCAAAAGAAAGTCACATATCCCGGAGAAGGACAATGAGGGTGGTCCTTCCCATTGGGGAGTATTAGGCTATGGTCGGCCAAAATTCCATAGGTGGTCATTAGTCAATCTAACACACCACTATTGAAGTTTGACTCCACGGACCTATACCAAGGAGAAGACGAAGACCCTGCGGCCATCACAAGGCTAACATGAGGACACAGATGCTGACAAAGAAAGGGAAGGATCAAAAGTAGGCTGGTGAATGACAAACAACAAGAAGATGAGCGACTTACTTAAAGACGAAAACATAGAAAGCTCAAAGTGAAGACGATGAAGAGCTGCATATGCACAAATAAGGGTTGCATAATGTGACAACAACCCTCACAACCTAATTTATATTTGCATGCATCTGATTAGGATCATTGGATTCAGACCATCTTGAAAGCAGGAGATTATTGGTTATCAAACACACAGATCGTGGCAACTCCTAATAATCATTACACTGAGGTAGACATGCTATCTTCCCTGTTAGGGGTCACCTCACATTAATGTGATATAATCTCAGAGATAATAGTAGCTCCTGGGCTCGAAAGGTAAAGCTGATAAAGCATCTCTCACATTTAAGAGTTGTGACAATAATTAAGGCGCATATCTTGTTAAAGGTCACGCCTAGGATTTGCTCTTTGTCACGTGTCCGAATAATTAGTATAAAGAAAGATGTCCTACCACATCATACTAATCCAGTCAGTTGGACTTTCATCTCCTTCGACTAGACTTAATGGGGAGATTAGTGATATAGGGGTGATCATGGGAGGTCACGTGGCTAAAGAGGTCAATAGTCTTGCCAATGTGACAGTCAAAGTCAAAGCAATTATAGTCTAGTCCCAATGACTCCTGACTTGTGTTCTAATCTGATTCAGACTCCTGACTCCTGACTCCTGACACCCGACTCGGGTTCCAAGCACCCCTTAGCTAAATTGAAATGGCCTCAACTATCAAGAATTAAAGTGACGAACTGTTATTCATTAAAGACGTGGACAATACAGCCGTTATCACAAGGAAGGTGGAAAATGCAACTATTCCCTTTGAAAAAAATGGGCGGTAATAATCATTTATCTCTGGAAATATGGTAACGATCGTAAGAAATGAGGGACCCGAGGAGAACATGGTGGATAGTCACAACCCTATAAAAGGTAGTTAACCCTTATAAGGAAAGGTATGCGCACATACAACGTATCAATCCCTAATTTCTTTACGCATCCTCCCTATCCTATTCAAAGATTTACTTGAGTGTTGGAGTGGTTGTACCGAGGAACCTCCTAATAATCATTCTAACCTGCTCTTTTCGGCGTGTTTCCTTCAAGGCACCTTGCATAAAGAGCTTCGTGAGACCACATGGATAGATGATCGACACGATAATCTATTTCAAGGTACAATTATTGACGAGTTGACTATCGGCATTTTGAGACCGGGTCAAATATTTTTATAATTATTATAATTATTTTATATTTAATTTTGTATTAAAAGGAGAGAGAGAAAACGAGCAGAGAATTAGGAGGGCAACATAATCGAATTAGATCACACTTGAATTAAATCCAATTAGGGTCTCGATTCTGAATGAATTTCAATTTTAAAAATAAATTTTAGATATTAGATTTAGCATTTTTTTTTTCATAATAAATTGTAGAAATTAGATATATAGATTGAAAATTAGTCTCCAAAGTTTTCATAACTCCATAAAAATAGTTTTTACAATTAATTAAAAACATTTTAATTTCAAAATAATCTGGGAACGGATGTAATTCTTGAAGTTGATTTTAAAAAAAAAAGTAAATTTTAAATAATTCTAGGATTGATAAATAATAATAAAAAAATTAAATAATTTCAAAAACAAAACTGATAGTTTCCAAGTATTCAGGCAAAAGTCAGTTCAGAATTGTATGATAATTAAAGAATAACTAAATTTGATGAAAAAATTTTATGATAATTAAACTAATTTGATTACATTCAGTTTCTTAGTTAACTAAATTCATTCGATTATCTCTCAATTGGCCAAAGCATTAAATATTTTTTAAATTTGATTGTTTGAAAATCAAACTAAATTGAAAATAATTTTTTAAAATAATTTTAATATTTGCCACTGTGGTTCACTGTAAAAGAAAAATAAACAAAAAATAGAATATGATATTTTATTTTAATATATTATACTTATTAGAGTTAATTAATATAGTTACTCTAGCTTTATGGGTAGCTTTCCAATGACTAATCTTTTTATCATAAAAGAAACGGATGCTTAAAATATATATCTCAAGACAACATTGCCAACACTATTTAATATGAAACAACAAGATCCAAAGATGCATAAGCAACCAATTAATTACTCATTGAATCACCATTAAACCGATCATTAATGATCCTTGTAGGGTATCTATCCATTAATAGTGAACATTGGCATAAGACTCGGAGTCCTAACTTCATCGAATGGGGAAAAAAAAGGGAAAAAAAATGCCTATACCACTTATGGAGCATTGTGTACACTTTCTCTATCGCTTGTCACTGTCTTTTTGTTAGCGATCAGTCTTGAGTGCATCGCCCAAGTTAAAGTTCATGTTAGTTCTCATGGTCCTCCTTCCAACCACCCCTCCACTGATGCCTTTTCTCATCATTGCAGTGAATTCGTTGTAGTCGATTTGCCCATCCTACGATATCACATTGACATAAATAGAAGAAAATGTTATCAAGAAACTAAACTATAGTAAATGGAATTAATATTGGTAAGACTAGAGAGCAAGAAAGGACTAGAAGATATGGCTCACATTATTTTGATCTACTTCCTTGATCATGTCGTCGAGTTTGAAATCTTCAAGCCCAAATTGTTTGCACGCCTGTGAAAGTTCATCGATTGTTATGTAACCACTTCCATCTTTATCAAAGAATGCGAAAGCCGACATCAAGTTCTCCTCTCTCTCTAGTTTATTCATGTGAACTGTCGCCGCAAGGAATTCACCATAATCTATTGTGCCACTTTTGTCAATGTCAGCCTGCAGCCAATTCACTTGATCAAAACTATAGTTTCAAAGATCACTATTAAGTGGAATGTACAATAAGGTCAAAGTGACAAGTTAAAATATACTAATGTTAGTTGAATATCCGTACCGCATCCATGAGCATTTTGATTTCAGATTCCATCAGCTCAGACCCTACTCTTCTTAACCCTTCTTTTAGCTCTTCAAATGTTATGGTTCCACTGTTGTCTGTATCGATCATTTTAAACAACTCTCTTAGACCTCCAATCTCTTCTTCTGAGAGGCTTTCAGCAATGACCTGCAGAAATTAAGAAATCGTTGGTAGTAAGCCTACTACTGATGTTACTTTCATACGACAAGAGCTACATGCCATTTTCAACTATGTGATCACATATTTGTTGTACAATGAGTCATTCAACCATCTACACTTGGTATGAATATCACACAAGAGTATGGATCCTCCTCGTTTCTTTTCTAAATTTATGCAAGATCAATTGAGTGCCAATGTCTGAAATCAAACGTAAGGTATTTCACATTGAGGGCGAGATGAGGATAAATGAAGAGTTTGAAGATTAGAGTATAGAGATATTTAGACTAGGAGTATTACAAGTCAAATTGAAGTAAACATTTATTCATTTGAGCCATGAACAAAGATGACAATGTAGTTCCGACCTTAAATATATAAAAGTTCAAAAGGCCGACAAAAGTGACTAAACATCAATTAAAAAAATAACATAATAGATGAAATTTATTTATACTTAAGGTAATATTCTAAGCAAATTATTGGCATAAATAATTATGCAATCCAATCTATATTTTAAAAGCGTATAAATATATATCTTTGTGGTAGATATTGGATCCATTATTTTACAGAGATAATGTTAGGATATCTATTATTTTCCATGGTTGTGTTAGAAGAGAATAAAACTTAAAGACTTACGATGATCTCCTGAGGTATGTGTTGATGAGAATTTCTTTTTTCAAAATAAGGTTTAGATACTTTGAATCACCATAACTGCAGTTACTACTATAGATGTTTCTTTATAGTCTCTCATGGTTACTCTAACCATATGTAAGGATGTAGTATGCATTCGCCACTCATATTTATGTGATAATGTTTCTTTCTTGTAAATTCTAAGTAAAGAAACCTTGTATAAACTATGATTTCAAGTTCCATGATTCAAACATTTGTATTCCATGTTGTTGTGAATCGATAGGACTTTGTATGGAACATAATTGAAGATCATTAAAAAAAGCAAGCATAGGTATGTCTCCTGAGGCATGCTACAACCTTAATAAAAAATCCATCTATTCTAGCATTGTGATTGAAGCTTTAGAAAGGATCTCCTAGTTATACATTCACATGGCATTCTTATATACATGTAGAGATATAATTTAAAATATGTATCCCTACTCAGTTATTCTTTACCATTATAGTGCAGACTGAAGAAGACAACTGAAAGAATACAATTCATATCTGTAACTATTATTGAATTAAAGTTTAATTCAACAATTATCAATATAAAACCCATAGGCTTACTCAGAGAACACAAGTTCACAAGAATACAAGCACTTTAGAGTGATGAACTGATGATCAAATTAAATCCATAGGCAATTACAAGTTTGAAATCTCGAGTTATGTCAGTGTTTTAGTCTTTGACTAGAACGATATCATTTGGTATCATGTTGATGCTCTAATGTATGGTGTCAGTAGTAAATTGGAGGTGAAAAGAGGAAAGAGATAAAGAAGAAAAAAATGAACTATATTTTCTTTTCATTTGAAATGCTATGATTTTGAAATTATCTTGTATGGAGACAAATTAGAATAAGATCAACATTATCTGAATTTTTGCATACCAAGGGGTGTTAAATGTTGATATAAAATGAAACTTGTTGACATAATTGGAATGATGACAAAAAAAACTTTGTTTTAATGTCGAGTAGTATCAAGTTTTGGTAATTTATCGAAATGATACGTTTCAACTATTTCAAGTTTTCAACCAAAATGAAATGAGATTTTAAACCATGGACAATTGTTTCAAAAGTTACCAACAACACCAACAACAACTGTTTAAAGCAACTACATGAATTTTATTGTCCATTGACAATAATAGAGTAATTGTATTTGATATTTAAAAGAAAACCATTCATCAACAAAATAACCAAGGTAATACATAGTAACTAAACGAGAATGTTGTCTTGAACTATTAACTCTAACATTGCTATTCAATAAGTACCATGAATAAAGTCAAAAATAATCTTTATAAAAAAATAATATTAGTGAGGAAAAATTATCACTCAAATTTAATAATGTCACTAAAAATTTTAGCAAAAAATGTTGTTGTAGATTTGTAAGCTTAAGCTACTGCCTAAAAATATTAATGATAGAATTAAATTGATGTATCACTAAAATTGACATCAGTGACAGTCTTTTACGTCATTAATTGATAATTTGTTTTATAGAATTGTTAATAAATGATACAATAAGTGATAAAGTTTGTAGTTTTTTCCCCATATATAATCATCATCCATAGCTTTATTGCTAACAATACTTCTGATAACAATTGTTTAACATTAGTTGTGGCTAAAAGCTCATGTAAAAGTAAACCAAATTATTTACACCCTATGAAAACCACACAAACAATGTTGTATAAAAATCTTAGTAGCTTAATTTATAGCCTGAAACAAATTCAGTGAAACTTTCTAGTTAGCTGAGGACAGCAAGATGCAAAGTTGTGAAGCACAGGGTACCAATGAATGTATTTTGCTGATAATATAGTTACTCTATCATAGGTATGAATCTGACACATGAATATTGCATCTAAGCAAACTAGATCACAAGATAAACTTGTCATCTATATTCTAAAGGATGCAAAAATTTAGAGTTACCCGTAAAGCCATTTTCTTGAGCTTGTTCATCGCGGAGAACTGCTTAAGCCGTGATAGAACTGCAGAATCCAATGGTTTATCTGGTGCGACATTATCATCAATAATCCATGGGTGACCTAGAAGAAGAAACTCGGGCGTAAAAAAGAAATAACCAAACAAAAAAAGGGTCAGATGTCTGTTCTTTTTTCCACCCTAATTTTAATAATAAAATTCTTCCAAAGATACTTACAAAGAACTTGGTGTGCTGTAAATCTTGCCCTCGGATCTCTGTTAAGCATCTTTCTTATCAGATCCTTAGCACTTTCAGATATTGTAGGCCATGGTTCTGTTTCAAAATCTATAGAACCCTTGATAATCTGTCTAAATATCCCTGCTTCAGTTTCTGGGAGTAAAGTAAAATACCAATATGAGTTGCCAAAATTTCATAAAATAGGTAAACACTATTTGGTATCAGACTGTAAAAGAAACAAGTAAGACTATAAGTGATACACCTGCCCAGAAAGGTGGCACTCCACTTAACAAAATATATAAGATGACTCCAGCACTCCAAACATCTGCTTCTGGTCCATATAATTTTCGCAATACTTCAGGTGCAACATAATATGGACTCCCAACAACATCAGAAAATGTATCACCTACAAGTCGCATAAAAAAATCAGATTAAACAGTACCTCTTGTGTTTCCATGTTATTTAACTACAAAGCTTTGGCAGAGCAAATGCTAACATCTCAAAATTGGATGTTATCAACACAAAAATATTATGTTGTATCAAAATTTGATATTGATAATTATAAGGAAATTGGATAAATATTCTCCACACATTCTGTCAAAGGTCAAAAGAACAAGTGAAACAATTCACAACAGAAGGATTTAGACCTATTAAAGTTAGCTGTGTAAAGACAGTGCAGAAGCCACTGCATGTAATTAGTGGAGAAGCTTTCAGTAGAGGAAATGTAATGAGAAAATGCTCTCAAAATCTCTAGACCCTAATCCAAGCTGTCATAATACTTGGCAACTAATCAACAAATTTCAAAATGAAATGTTTTACATATAAGCTGAGACAGCAACTACGAAAGGTCATTATGTGTTAGTCAAAATATGCTACTCTCTCATCATTAGAATAATTAATCATTGGATTACTTAATTTATTGAGGAACCAAATATTCACTTCTAGCACAAATGAAGATATCAGCACTCTATAATATAAATGATGTGGTTCATTAAAGCAACAAGATCTACTAATTAGAAAACAATAATTGTACATGGTGAACTTCCATATGAACTTGTATCAATATCCAAGTAATATTTCAACCAACAATCAAAGAGAGATGACATTATGGAATCCACTATATAGTCTCTAATTGCAAACTTGCATGCAAATGAACTTTGAAATTATGTTGATCCATCTTTTACCTCCATTTTGCATATTTGAAACAGACATAAGAAACCATATAATTAGCCAATTGTTTGTGGAGTTAGAATCATGCACTCTATGAGTATTGTCTAAATGAAAGTAAATGGAATGAATACAGGAATCTGCATTTCTATTGTGCACTTCAACACAAGGCCATTCATTATCTCAAATAGTCTTATTCAATAAAAAAAAAATGTGATGAAATTCAGTAGATTGCTCCTTTTGGGTTTCTTATATTAGGCAAAAAACAGTGCTTTAATTTATGTTGAGAAAGAGTTTCTTTCCTGATCATAGACAAGGCCTTGCACAATCAAGAATAAAGAGAAATGATGAGACTGTAGGCTTCAATAAGGAAAATAAGAAAAGAGAAAAGAGAGAAGAAGAATGAGACCTGGCTTGTAGAAGACAGAGAGGCCAAAGTCGGTGGCTTTGAGAGCCGCGTCCTCGTCGACGCTGGCAAACAGGAAGTTCTCCGGTTTTAGGTCCCGATGCATCACCCCTAGCGAGTGGCAGGCCTCCACGACCCCCACGATGGTCTTGAGCAATTGCGCGGCCTTCCTCTCGCTGTAATGGCCCTTGAGGATGATCCTATCGAAGAGCTCCCCTCCGGCGCAGAGCTCCATGACCAGATGCACGAAGAGGGCGTCCTCGAAAGTGCCCTTGATCCTCACCACATTGGGGTGCTCAGACAGGTGGTGCATGATCTGGATCTCGCGCCAGACGTCCTCGTAGTCGTCGCGGCACAGGAGCTTGCGCTTGGGGATGGACTTGCACGCGTACTCCTTGTCGTCGTTCTTGTCAACACACAGGTACGTGGTGCCGAACTGCCCCTGCCCCAGCTTCTTCCCGATGCGGTAATGATCGCGCAGGTTGGGAGTCTTGTAGGGGAGCACGGAGGCGGGCTTGGAGGAGCGCCGGGGAGGCGGATCGGAAGAGCACGGATGACTCATCGGTGATATCTTTCTCTTCCTCTCAAAGTAAAAAAGACAAAAACAACAAAAACGAGGAGGATTGCCTAGAGAAAGACGGGATCTTTAGGGGCGGATCATAAAAAAAATTGCATCTTTGTGATCATCATCAAGGAAACCGATAGAAATAGGATTACAATCGTGCGTTAGGGTTCGCCCACAGAAACGGGAACGGAATGGTAAATGCTTGCAGTTCAACAAAAGTTAAGAAAGGAATTGAAAGATGCGTTTGGGATGGAGATGCGATTATTGGGCAAGTTTGAGACGCGCATTGATGGAGGCGAGAGGAGAAGAAAGAGTCATGTTGGGAGGAGGAGAATGGAGATAGCGCGAGAGATGGAGAGGTCATCCCGTTTCCATTTGGTTGCGAGATCGATGTCTCTCTTCGGCGCACTATTTTTAAGCTGCTTCTTGCTTCATCGTCTCGCTCAGCCACCAGCAGTCTCATTCCAAATTGCCAATCGTCAAAAAAGGAACAGATTATTGTCTTTTACACAAAACCACACAAACACACGAGAGAGAGATATCATTTTAAATTAAATATACCTCATGTCTTATATTTTTCAGGTTAAAAAAAATAAAAGAGAGTGGCTTTTTATTGGAATGGACGTTGTTTTTTTTTAATCGAAAAGACATCCTACTCCACTAGTTTTCCTTTATAAAATGACATTGTTACCCCCAAACTCTATGAAATCATGAATCGGTCGGATGAGATATAACACGATAACAGTTATGGTAATTTAATTAGTCAGGTAAATGTAACAGTCATAACATTATAATTGCTATAACATTAATATTAGATAAATAGGTCAAAACCATATTGTACCAATCATAAAATGCTACTATTTGAATATATTAGTGAACAAAATTAAATCCGATGCTACCATTTGAATATATTAGTGAACAAAATTAAATCCGTTGTAACAAATAAATGTAACTCCTATAATGAATATTTTTATTATTTAAATATAACAAAGTTGAATTTATGTGTGTATTGTAACAGCTACAAATGTAATTATTATAATATAAATATTTTTATCATATTAAATATACATTGTAACAATTATGAATTTGTAATGACTACTATAACGTGAATATTATTAAACAAATTAAACCCTTCGACACTATATTTAATGTTTATGATAAAAATACTAAAGACAGCTATGTCATTTTATAAGGGATTTGATGGGATGAGACGGCTTTTGATTAGAAATAAAAAAAGGGGCGTCTTTCATGATTCAAAAAAAAATTGATGGTCTTTTAATTTTTGCACTATATTTTTATGGCTATTTATTTTTTAAAAAAATATATTTATAATTTATTGAAATGCGTAATTAATTTTATATAATATTTAAATTGAGTATCTAAATTTTATATTTATCAAAATATATTAATTTAATTATACCTTTCGTTTGTCCGTCGATTACTTCTTCACCAATAGTTTTTATCATCAGTTGACTGTTACATATCAAATCGACTACTTTAGTCAATTCTTCAAAGACCTACCACTATCAATCGATTGATGCTAGCTCATCAGTGGATTGTAATAAATTTAATACCCTAATTTTAATATATAAATTCATGTCTGAGAGAATACTCAAGAGAATGCGAGGAGTATAATGAGATTATTTCGAAGTGCTTTTTAATGTGCCTAATATTAGGACTCTCATTCCCCAACTTGATGATTTTGATGATATTGATAAAGAGTTTAAGTTAGTTGTTGTGGTAATTTGATGTGTTTGTTAAGTTGTGCAGACTTCACTCGATGGCTCACAGTCGGTAAGAATAGAGAAAGATGGCGCATCCGAGAGAATTGTAAGATGAGGAGCATCAGAGTATCGAAAATCAAGGAGGAAACCTACACAAGCAAGGTGAGAAGGATGGCTAAGGTGGAGTCGCAAACTCAAAGCGCAGTCAAGGGACACAGGGCGATAGAAGACCGTACGACTGGAAGGTACTCCATGACAAATGAGTGGAGTGTAATGTACACTTAGATCAAAGGGTAAACAAGTCTATTAGGTGGACTCAAGCATAGAACTGATCGAAGTCAAGATCGTAGTCCATTAAGTCTTGGTGGTTCATACCTGAAGTTGAGACTGTGGGGTGTAACAGTTGTAACAGTTGACTAATGGACTAATGGTGATAGGATTGCAACAAGCCGAACAAAATGTTCAGTAGTTGACTGTCGTAGTTGATTGGTGGCTATAGAAGATGCAGGAATCAACTGAAGAATTGGACGTAGCATACTCGACTAATGGGCAGACCGATCAATTTGAATTGAAGTTGAAGACAGAAAGATCAATGGCATGGGGTAGATAGAATTTGAAGATCATCAACTAATTGTGATAGGCAATTGACTGTTGGTCTCCAAATCAGTCAACTGGCAGATTCGAGCTAAGGTTATAAAAGAAGCTCGAGGGGTTACGAAAACAACAACTCTCCATCGGACAAATCACAGTCAAGCTCTATTGTTTTCAGTTCTCATTACTCTTATTCTATTGTATTCTTTTGACGGATTGCAAGAGATTTCTTAACTTTCGATGATTTATCGAAAAGAAGAAAAACAGCGGACCACATGTGCATAGCCTTGGACATAATAACTTAGGTGGACGTAGCAACCCTCACTGGTGTATATGCCCGATTCAATTTTTTAATTTTTGTTGCTTATTATATTTTATGTAGGAAACTAACCTTGTAGGCAAGGAGTGACATTCACCCCCCAGAGTATGGTTACACTCAAGAGAATTAAGGAGTGCAATGAACATGATTTGAATAAATTCTGAGGTGACAAGGCTATCAGCGAATTTTAGTAAAAAAAAATTGATGATGACCTTATAATGTTTAAAATTTTAAAATACTGATATGTTCTAAGCTAAGAAAGTTTTAGGAACCCTTTGGTAGATGAGCTTTTGCCAAATTATGTCAAGGCTATAAATATTTAAAAAATTCATCACTCTCAATTTAGGTTGTGGAATTCAAGTATGGGGGCATGGTTATATTCAAGAGAATTTTAGAAGTATAATGGTTTTAGTTTAAGATGATTCTGAGACTTCTAAGATCGTCAACGAGTTCTAGTGAAAATTTGTTGATTGACTCAGATACTTTATAAACATTTCAAATAGAGTTCATTTAACTCCTTATGTCCTCTATGTATAATCATATCCGCAAATATGAATTCCACAGTCTAGATAGAGAGTTATGGATTTTTGAAATTGTCATAACTTTGAGATGTTTTGTCATTAGCTCATAGGGGACCTAAGTCAGTCATACTCACTCACCGACACCATCAAATGGTTATTCTGACTCGTCTAGTTTAAATCATATTAAGAATTTAAAATTATAACATTGTAGGTTCATCAATGCATTTTATCCTAAACTCACTTATAGCCTTAGATATCCAAAAAAACACTTTGAACCAAATTTATTGTATTTATTGCCTCATTTTGAGTGTAATCATGCCATAGACATGGAATAAAATTAGTGACGAATTCAGGAATTCAAGTATGAATGAGTGATTTTTACACAGAATAAAGGGTAGTATCCTCTATTTCTATCGATGGAACCCCATAATACTAAGGGTTCCACCGCCGACAAGAGAAGACGACCGTTAATGTCACCCCTCTACTGGATCCGCCCCTGAATGAGATATTAAAACAGGGGTATTAAATTTACTGCAGTCGACTGATGCATTAGGATCACTCAACTATTAGTCTAGGTTTGTGACAGCACGATAGAAACTTATAGTCGATTAGCACAATGGATTGGAGTACACAAATGGAGCACAATATATTTAGGAATTGATTGGCACCGTCAATTGGATATAATGAAGAAGCTGATAAGGACGGGTATAATGAAAAATTGATGTGTTTTGATAAATATGAAATTTGAATACATAGTTTGGGTATTACGAAAAGTTAGTTATGCAGTTCAATAAATTAATATATATGTTTTAGCATTAGGCCAAATTTTGATTAAATTTTATCAAAAGTGCTAAAAGAGGAGAAAATATTTTTGAAAAAAATGATACATCTAATCTCATGACAATCATAAAAGGAATATAAAGATTGATTTTTGTCTCAATCTAAATGTCGTTTTGTCTTCCTACAAATATTATTTTAAATCTGAAGCTTTGGATGCACCTAAAATTTCAAAATAAGTAGTAATTTTGATTTCTCCATATACTCAATTTTTTAAAAAAGGAAATTTAGATTTAACATTTTGTTGTATTTCTCTCGGCAATCTGGAGTTTTTCTATGTCTTTATTTTTCTATTTTTGATTCATTTAAATTATAGTACTTTTGGAAATTTACCAAAAGCACACACAGATTTAAAAAATAAATAAATTATGCACGATAATTTGAAATGACCAAAAGGTACATTGATTTGGATTGGATGACCTTCCCGTTCTACCTCTCCTATCAACATGAGCTTTTTGTACTCAGGTTTACAATGCATCCAAGCCATATTTAAAACGTTTAAATTTTAAAATAATTTTAGAAGTTCGGGGATATATGCAACTTCAATATTTCTCTCCCTCAGTCTCTTCACTCTTGGAAAATAAATCTCTCTCTCTCCCTTAATGAGCACTCTTGGAAAATAAATCTCTCTCTCTCCCTTAATCTCACTTGTCCATTTATACAACTCGATTTTTTTTTTAAAATTTAACTATTAAAATTAGAAGCAAGATTTGATATCAAATCTACTTTCTCCAAACTCTACTTTTTCATATAGTTCCAAATTAGCAAAAATCCAAACTCTACTTTTTCATATAGTTCCAAATTAGCAAAAATCCAAATAGTGTACAAAATTCATTGATCGACCTAAAGAACTTAGATTACACTCATTCCAAGTCTTGTGAGTTTCTGAAGTGCCAAAGAGTCAAATGTGTTCTCATTTACTAT
>JBBMJZ010386035.1:0-15282 GCA_037833815.1 Zingiber zerumbet | reverse complement strand
AGCCCAGACCCATGTTGACAATTCTTTCGGTAACTCCTTTGAGTTCACTAAGAACAACATCTATGGCACTCACGTCCTCCTCGAGGCCTGCAAGGTGACTGGTCAGATCAGGAGGTTTATCCATGTTAGCACCGATGAGGTCTATGGAGAGACTGATGAGGACGCTGTGGTTGGAAATCATGAGGCATCTCAGTTGCTGCCGACGAACCCATACTCAGCAACGAAAGCTGGTGCTGAGATGCTCGTTATGGCTTATGGAAGATCATATGGCCTACCAGTGATTACTACCCGAGGAAACAATGTGTATGGGCCAAATCAATTTCCAGAGAAACTGATTCCAAAGTTTATCCTTTTGGCCATGAGGGGGCAACCATTGCCTATTCATGGAGATGGCTCTAATGTCAGAAGCTATCTATACTGTGAGGATGTTGCTGAGGCCTTCGAGGTTGTTCTTCACAAAGGTGAGGTCGGCCATGTATATAACATTGGAACGAAGAGGGAAAGGAGAGTGATTGATGTGGCAAAGGATATTTGCAAACTCTGCTCATTAGATTCTGATAAGGTCATTAAGTTTGTGGAGAATAGACCCTTCAATGATCAGAGATACTTTTTGGATGACCAGAAGCTGAAGAACCTAGGATGGTCAGAAAGGACTGTTTGGGAGGAGGGACTCAAGAAGACGATGGAGTGGTACATGAACAATCCAGATTGGTGGGGAGATGTTTCGGGAGCATTATTGCCTCATCCACGAATGCTAATGATGCCTGGTATGTTTGAGGGTTCTGAAGAAACAAAGTTCTTGGTTTCTCAGTCTATGAACACTAATACACAGAACAAAATGTTGGTTCCCACTCCAAGGAGCAGTGTGTCCTCTCCTAAGAAACCACAATTGAAATTCCTGATATATGGTAGAACAGGATGGCTTGGGGGCATTCTGGGGAAGCTATGTGAGAAACAAGGCATACAATATGAGTATGGACGGGGGCGGCTGGAAGACCGTTCCCAGCTCATATTGGATATTCAAAATGTGAAGCCAACTCATGTTTTCAATGCTGCTGGTGTGACTGGCAGGCCTAATGTCGACTGGTGTGAATCACATAAGCAGGAAACAATTCGCACTAATGTTGTGGGAACTTTGACTCTTGCAGATGTCTGTAGAGAGCATGAGTTGCTATTGATGAATTATGCTACTGGTTGTATATTTGAGTATGATGTTGAACACCCTGAAGGATCTGGCATTGGATTCAAGGAAGAAGACAAACCCAATTTTTCTGGTTCCTTCTATTCAAAGACTAAAGCAATGGTAAGTTTCTGTTACTCATTCAATCTGTTTACACCCCATCAATTATGCTGCATATACCTTAAGCTAACAAGGGAATTCCCTTTGGCCTAATGAAGGTTGAAGAGCTTTTGAAAGAATATGAAAATGTATGCACACTTCGAGTCAGGATGCCCATATCGTCTGATCTGAGCAACCCTCGGAACTTCATCACAAAAATCAGTCGTTATAATAAGGTTGTGAACATTCCCAATAGCATGACGATCTTAGATGAACTTTTGCCTATTTCAATAGAGATGGCAAAAAGAAACTGCAGGGGCATATGGAACTTCACAAATCCTGGTGTGGTCAGCCACAATGAAATCTTAGAGATGTACAAGAGCTACATTGACCCCAGCTTCAAGTGGGTCAATTTCACATTGGAAGAACAGGCCAGAGTCATAGTTGCAGCTCGAAGCAATAACGAACTGGATGCTACAAAGTTGAAGAATGAGTTCCCGGAGTTGTTGTCCATTAAAGAATCCCTTATCAAGTATGTGTTTGAGCCAAATAAGGTCATTTCTAACTGAGAAGCTCACTCGAGAGCATTTCATTACATTTGCTCTAAGCATTAGTGCCTTGGACTTGATTTTTCTCTCTCACTGCTGTTCAGTATAGTCATGGAGGGATGATTATTATGCTAAGCCTGTGTTAGTGTCAGAAGAGTTTTATATAATCAGATAAGCTATATAAGCTGTTTTTGTGTTGGGAAGACTTTTCTAGATGAGAAGAAACACGTTGATCAATATCTTTTTTGTTTTTTAAGTTGTAAGCTTCATTGATAGTCCAAACGATGTACCGTTATTCAATACATTTGATCAATGCACTCAACTTATTGTTTTGAACATCTACAGTTGAAATTGTTCCACTCGTACCCTTTATATAGATGATGCCTTTATAACTATCAATCACTCATTGCACTTGCTGTCATGGAGATCATGATATTGAATATTCAATTGTTTAAAACTGTGTAGATTAAGGTTAAGAACAAGAACCAATTTGTGCTTAAAGACTAAAGTTAATCAATTTATATTAAGCTAATGAAATAACTAAATCATGCTAATGCAAATGTTTAGACTATATTTGATAATGATCCACCTAGTTACTTGTAATGTTATTAATCATGTAAGAACTTTGCATCTAGTAATCAATTGATAAACTAAGATCCAAATAGTGCATTTATCTATATATCTCTGATTTAGGTCTTGAGCAACCATAATCGGAACTAATTAAATTAGCCTTTCTTTATGACACGATAATTAGGTCAATCTATGTGACTTAAGAGTTGATCAACGTTTTCAGTTCACCATTAAGAATTCTAGCAACTTGATTAAAACTTCTTTGATCATTGTTAAGGTATCGTTTCAAATAAATCAAGGTTTATCTTGGGTTATAACGTCGGAGTCGAAGTCCTCCAAAATAGTCTTTGGATGCCAAATACGAGAGAATTTCTTTTCACCTGGGTTTATTCGAAATTTTTCATTCTACCGAGATATATCTTAGTTATTAGTTTTAAGTTGAAACAAGTTAAATTCCAAAGCTTGCAATTTAAATGAGATAACACCATCAAAAGCATAATTTGGGTCATTGCTCATTTTTGGGTTGTGAAACTGCACAGCATCAGCATATACAGTATCAAATTCTACAAAATAGAAGTTTACATTTGATATGTAATTTGTTCACAGCTATGCAGAATTTGCAATGCAGACCGTACAAGTTTCACTGCCTAAAAAACTACAAGGAGTGGGTAGAAGTTCGATCTAAACATAAAAATCGGCCATAAAAAACTGAAGTTGAATGTGTGATGAAAGAAGAAATTCCAGGTGTACATAGCAGGCACATATTCCAGTTGACTACGACTGCTTACATTCTAAAAGAACTTTGATACTTCCATGAAATGATCTGCTTGAAATATTGAAATTTGAGAAGAACGAACCCCTAAATTTCTGTAGCCTTAGATGAACGGAGGAAGTATTACCCAACGTCGTGGATACCTAGGCCGCCCCTCTTTTCCATCAAATAACTGCAACAAAAGTAGATCAGACATAGGCATAAACAATTAAAGGCTTGCTTGCATGTTAAATATGCTTTGGTAGGATACAATTTGCAAAACTATGAAACCATAGGAAAAATATGCAAAAGATACATGTATTGAATCAAGCATAGCGATACCTTCTTGAGTCGCCGGTGCTTTGCAAGGGCCCAGTTAGTCATAATGAGCGTAGCCACTATGAGGAACACATAACCTGCTATTGTTTGAGTAGCAATATTGAAACCAAGCCACTGGTAGATCTCTGTGGTGTAGTTTGCACAAGTTACTATGTTGAACAAAAACCCACCAGGAATCTGGTAACCACCATTACCACTAGGGCTTCTGAGGTTCCTCAAAATGAGATGGCAGTACAAGTTTGAAATTTGGCAAATCAACCCAAATGTGAATCCAATCTTCATTTGCAGATCACTGGCAGGTGTATACAGTGGATGATTCACATGGTAAGCAATGTATGTTCCAAAAGTCCAGTAATAGGCACAGTTTCTGAATACATTGGAGAGAGGTGAAGTTGCATGGCTGAATCTATGAATGAAGAAAGTCTCCATGATACGCTTGAAATAATGGAAGCACCAATAGTACAAAGCATATGTCTGGACTGGGTAAACAACTCGCTCACCCTCATAACCAAAGAACTTGTACACTGGAAAGTAGTAGCAGATGGGGTAGATAATTAGTGGGCCCAAATACTCCCAGAAGAAAAGAGTGCTGTAAGAAACTTGTACGCCTAAATCCTTGAAAACAACAGTTAGGTTGTTGGTATTCCCATCGCAATAGTCTGCCAATTTATTCTTTGGAATAAGCACAGTTGGTTTTCCTTTACTTCCAGCAAGAAATGGAAGGGTAAGGCGCTGTCTCGAAGGATAGTATTTTTTAACTGCAAATGGAGAGGAATCATATGGATGATTATTGTTAAAGACATAGCTCAAAATTTTAAGAAAACATACATATCTCAAGGTAAGAAATTGAATAGAACCAGCAAATTAATAGATCATATTTTGTAACATTATATATTAATAACAATGCTAGAAGCGCTTAAGTTCAGTCTCTTAGTTGCTATTTAAATGTGCTAAGTTGGTTATGCTGCTTACAGAAGCAAGAAAATAGGATCTTCATACTCTAGTCAGTTCTCAGATGCATTTTGAAAAAAAAAAATGACAGAAGTGCTTCTACGATATGCTAACTTAAGGTAACTTCAATATGTATTATTATATACACGAGGATAAAGTAAATCATAATTTCATAAAGAACAAAAATGAATCATGTCTATTTAAGATTGAATTTTCTGATCACCAAGCATGATACAAAGTCATGTTATAAAATATTATGTCACCGACATTAATATCTTCCAGTATGCTGAGTTCCATTTGATATCAATCCATCACTTGCACCTTAACTATAATTAATCAAATTCAGAATCTACCAATCATCAAACCTGATTTTTCCATATTAACCTAATTCCTCTTTTCAATTTTATAATCTATTAGAGATACACCTACTACTAGTCAATAGCATACTTTAGAATCTGCTTCATAGTAATCTCACTTGTCGCTCTCATTATTCTCATTTCTACTACATAAATTATTTGTATGTGTTGCTTGCTGAGCTTATAGCTTAGCTTTTCTGAACAAGTAAACCTGTAACATTTTAGCAAAGTGATAGCTAGGGCAAGCTTTGTTTTGTGCTCCTGCCACAATAGCGATCTATTCAAGCTCTACATTGACAACCAATTATATTTAATCTTAATTATAAGTTGTAGTTCATAACAATTGCATTTAGTTCTAGTATGCAACGATCCACAATGGGCAAAGGCATTAGAAACCATTTACTTTTATAATGGGTAGGTTCTTATTACATTGCTCTTATAGAGCAACTCTAGAGGAGTTAGCCATATATGTAATGTTCACATAAAGAGCAGTCGGGTGCATGAAAATCCCGCCAATGCGGGGTCCCGAGGTTGGGTCTATTGTACGCAGTCTTATCCTGCATTGCAAGCCTGTTTCTGTGACTTGAACCTGTCATTTCCAGGTCACACGGCAGCAACATTACCTAGCAAATGTAATGTTCACATACAACAATGAAAATCAACCAGTATAATCACAAATAAAAATTACCATCTATTCCCTCCTTTGCTTTAGCCCTCTTCCAAGAAGATTAGTGTGCTCTTCTAACACTATCTTTCCTTGATTGTGGCACTTGATTCTTGCTGTTCTTAACAAGATTGCATAGTGTGTTCTTTTGTTTAACATATGATTTCAAGCGAATTATTTACAATAATTTCTTTACACTCTTTGTGAAGATATAATCTATTACCTTCTTTAATGGAGTTTGGGGGAGGCACGATACAAAAATTAAGATTGGACTCTTACCTATGACTTCATGTTTCAGGATAAGTGATCACTTAATCGAATTTAACATTTTATTGATTTGGTACATAACGTTCAAATCTTGCTAATACATATAACTAAGGAGAACATGCCCCAACTAAGTAATTCCATGTGATGGGACTATGCTAAAGGAAAGGAGCCCAATAAGGTAATGAAAAATACAAAAGGATAAGTTGGGATATTCCCAATATCTTTTGCAGTAAATGGTCACTTGAACAATTTAGCAAATATTAAAGTCACATCTTCAAACTTAGTCAAAGTTGCTATGCTAATGAATATCAATACAAACATTAAACAAATATAAACATTTTTCTAGATCCATCTTTCATTTCCTAAAGGTGTTTCACATTCACTAGATGAGCAAAATGTAAGTGCAGGCAGTACTCAGAATATACATAAATAACAATTTGTTCGTTTAAGAAATCAAATGAATAAAGAGACGGAAACTAGAGCAAAATTTAAAATGCGACCACTTAAATAGTAAAGGCATAAATGTTAAAACCTAATTTTACATATATAACAGGAACATTTGGAATAAAGTTACAGTTACAATCTTAGAACTATTAGATTTGAGGTATTCTGAATTACTTTATTTACGTAATTTTAAGGCGCATACTTATAATTGATTAAACCACTTGGAGATAAACCAAGCCCATTTATTATTATTTATTACATAGGCACAATGTCAAATTACTACCTAAATAAAAATGTTAAATGAATGAGACGGGTTGGATGGGCATGCCAAATTACCAAGTTTATAAGAAAAATTTTTTAGGTGTTGTGTTCTAGCCATTCTACTCATCATCATTGCAAAATAGTTAGCAAGTTCAAATACAACCATCTCACTTTTCCCATTTGGTACATAATGGGTGCTAATACTTTCTCTTTTTTTTGGCTGTAGTGGGTTTTAAGACTAGAAGCAATCTACGTGATGATTTATACTAATTACTCTACTCTTTTTGTTATTTCAACGGGATTGATCTGAGAACATGAATATAAGAATGAAGAAATTAAGCCATGAAGAAACTTACTTCGAGCATGTATAGCTTCCTGTAGATCGTTCACAGTAGCCTGAAAACGCACGCCAAGAAACAAATTTTAAAACTCAAATCTACAGACAAAGCAATTAAATAAGGAAAAAAAAACGGATCTGAACACTTCTAGTGAGCACATGGAACAATTAAACAAGATAAAGAGCAACAAACTAGAAATACAAAACACTGAGACTACCACAAAGAAAGACCTTAAGAATGACTCTTTGACCGGTTGCAGAGGATGATAAATCCCTCCGACAAATCATAAGAAAAATGAATTTTGCTTATCAGACAGAGAGATGCAAGGAAAAAAAACCTCATCGGCGAGTTCAATCCCACCCTTGATGACCTCCCTCCCACTGCGAGACACAAGGGTTACCTTCATCCTTCTCTACCTCCGAGCGTGGCCGCAAACGAGGAAGAAGAGAAGTTGGCAAGGCAGGAGCAGATCACAGGCAGGGCGTGTCGACGACCCATCCGTGGCATTTATGCAGAGGTATTTCGACTTGGATCATCCAACGGCGTTGATCGGATCATGGAAGATAAAAGGGCAAAAAACAAACTATCTTTTTCCTGCTACTTCGAATTCCACGCCCTGAGATCTATTAGGACCGTTGGATGGGAGATCTCCTTCCGCATCGGCAGTTCATCGCTCGCGTCGCAGGTCGCCGTACGGATAGGGAGGCAAGTTTATGGTTGGGAGTGGGAGATCGAACTAACCGAATTTATCCGAGAATTAAACAAGGAACGTCTAAATTAAAAGCGGCAGTTGGATGAACCACCTACTTTCATTAAACACATACGCGCATTAATATCGTACTTATTTCCATGAGAAAAAAAAAAGAAATTAAAATATTTTTCTATCTTTAATTTCATTAACATCCGTATGTCTATGTCAACAATCCATTTTCGTCTATCATGCATTTTATTTTTAATACTAATAGAGAAAAAGTAAAATAAAATATGAAAAAAATGCACTTTGCTTTCAAATCTACCACCAAAGGATGCGCTTGTTGTAAGTTTCCTGAGTACTTTGCAGGACACAAAAAGTACGTACTTTAAGATGACTTGGGTCAACTGGGCCATCGGCCCTTCTTTAGCCAGTCTCCTAGAGTGTTATTTAATGAATGCGAGGTTGATCAAACGTGTGAGTTATTTGTCCTCAATTTATGAATCTTTGAATTGTTAAAGCGTGGCAAAAGAGGTTAGCAAACTCCGTCTGGCCATCTACACAAACGAGGACGACCCTGGATTTGAGAAGTAACATTCATCGAGCTTATTCTCATATTAATCAAACTTGAGAATGATCTAAAATAGCAGCTGGAAAATTAAACGAGATAGGACTTCATCTTAGACTGATGCATGCTATTTGCTCTCATCGACTTCAAAATTAGAGCACCGACTCGATCTAGCTACTTGTGAGTTCGCCCTTCATTTCTCGACTTGGGCTTCCTTGGCACGCATCGACCACGTACCTCTTCGTTCTCCAAGCCCCTGTTTTGATGTTGTTCTAGTAATCAAAGATTGTTGTGATGAAATGTTTAGCCAAACAGACTGAATTGGAGCAGAGCAGAAGCTTACCTATCAGCGTTGTAAGATGAGGACCTCTTCAAGCTTGGCATCTCGTCGCCGTTCCCGCCCGCCGGCGGCTTGTTGGTCTCCACCAAGCTCCCACTGAAGCACACCTCCTCCACTCTCATGGCCCGAAAGCTCGGGAAGTGTCCCATGGACTCCGCTCGGTCCAGCCCTCCGCTGTACTGCGGCATCAACGACAGCCCGCTGGTCCTCACCGAGGCCGAACCGCACGAGATCAGATGCATCAGCACCTCCGTGGCCTTCACTCTTCCGCTTAAGCAGCCGCCCTCCGCCCTCTCCTTCTGCTCCGGCTCTGCCGCCACGATTCGGTAGCTGTCCGCCTTGATAAGCGCCTCTAGAGTCTCCGGGCTCGACGACGACAGAGGCGGCGGCGAGATCTCGTCTTGGCTGAGTTCGGTGGCGGGGTTCTCCACCGTTGTCAATGTCTTTGGCTTCTCGTCGGTCGGAGTAGCTCGCCGGCGATGCCTCCTGTGCTCGTCCGTCTGGGTGGACGCGTCACTCGACTTGACGGTGGAAGAGAGAAAGGTGTCATCTTGCGCGCGTTTCGAGGTTTCCACAGACTTCCCGGAACCGATGGAGGAAGAGGCGGAGCTTTCCATGGAGGCCGAGGGAGTAGAAGAGAAGTAGAAGTCCAGAATCCGTGTACCTTTGAGCACGTACTCATTCCGATGAACAGGGTGGATGAAATCATCTTCCAACAGATCATGCCACACATAGCCATTTCTGTAGCTCCTGATGCGCAACAGAAAAGGATTGAGAAGATACAGATCATCGAGATCAACTCACACTCCTTCAGCGTTCTTACCTCTTGCAAGACCAGGCGTACATGTCCGCCATGGCCCGGCCCCTGAGAACATGGAGACGGCTGATGACGTCTGCAAACAAGTCGCTCGATGAAATGCTCGCAAGGAATTTAGATGAACCAGTTACGCTTGTTTTGCTTGATGTCTACATAAAGGCGTTACCTCTGAGGTAGAGCCCTTCTACGGTAGAGAAAGGAACCTCCACGAAATGAGGTTGCTCGAGGTTGCCATTCCTCGAGAGGTAGTAAACCACTTGAGCCTTTGCTCTCCGCTTCGGCTCAGTCCACACCATTGTCCTCTCTGGGCTCGTCTTCGACGTGAGCTCAGCTCTCCCTCTGGAAGCAACTGCCATTGCTCAATCGTCCCAAGGATTGACAGGGCGCCTCCCTCCAGGAAAGCTAGCTAGGAGTTTGAAAAGTGGCAGCATTTGCCGAACGCAAAGAGTATTTCATTTTGCAGCTCTATTTTGTTTCTATAGTTTGCATAATAATACTAAAGCCCTTTGATATTTTGTTCTGGCACATCTTGGTCATGTGACATAAAATACCATTTAAATTTTTATAGCCCAGACTGCAGCCTGCAGGTGGCGCCTCGAGTTTCCCGCGGGTCCATTCGGATTAGGTGCACTTTTGAAAGAACTTGTTTGTTTTGTGTACAGTGAGAAAGTGAGATTTAAATTTTTACGGGTAAAAAATAAAAGGATGTTTTCTTTTAATTTAATCTTAATTTCTTATTAAAAAGATGCCTTTTCTATTTTTAATCTAAAAGAGGTGCGAGAATCTTACTGCTCTGACAACAAAGACAAACAGGAACAATTTGAAAGAAAGGAAGCTAGCGACTGCATTCTGTGCCGATTCTATTTTAAAATGTATTAGAGCATTCGAATTCCAGCGGGAAAAAGCGGAGCATGAGAGCCGTGTAACGTGACTTGTCACCGTTAGATCATGCACAATCATTGCAAAATAACAAAGACGAAAATATAATTTAAGGTCCTAGTTAGGTCGTTTCTTTGGTTGTATCATCAACCTCATCCATGATGTGGGGGAGAGCCAGCACTTGATCTGTCTCCGGGGAACAACAGACAAATTTGTGCTGAAGGTGTCCGCCATGTGACCTCAATCTGGAAATGAGAGCTTACGAGTGGGCTGAGTCATCAACTCAGCGAGCTGGCCGTGTCCTTTTGCCAACAGCAAGCTGCGTGCTTCGTCACAACATGGAAGAAGATGACAAGGAGTAGTGACTGAAAAGGTTGTTTATATATATACTTTAATTTTTATCTAGTTACAGATAATCCAAGTGAGAAATTGGAATTCAAACCAATAATTATTGTTCCTGTCAAATATCGTAGACAGTTAAACTATCAATCAACGAACTTGTTGATGCGTGCTGCCTCCGGAGATCATCGATGAGGGAGATAAAAGGCTCTAGTATGCACTCAAAGAGAGAGTTAAATTGGCCTTAGGATGGATCTCACGGGTCACTCCAATGCTCAAGGTAAGGTTTGTTTGAAGTGGTTTTCTGAATTGAAATGGAGAGAGAGAGAGAAGAAGAGTATAATTTGGTGGAATTGGAGAAAATAAGAATCTTTCGGATTACCTTCATGAGTGTTTATACTGGAGAATATCTCTACATCAATTAAAATATCATCATTGCCGAAGTCAATAAGGGGACCAGATCTAACAGTCGTTAATTGCTTCCCCATTCATCTAGTGCCACGTGTTCGTAGGGAGTATCAAGAAGAGCATATATGACAACCTTATAACTACTCCTCCAATCTTAAGATATCACACATCTTGGAATATTCACAATCAGTATTGGCGAACCTGTATAGGACATAGATCTGTCTCTAGAATGAAAAATATGACATCAATATAGAGTGACCTTAGGAATATTTGAAATTAATTAAGGTCGAAGACGAAACTAAGATGATGTCGAGATCTGCCTCTGAGGGAGAATGTTGCAATTGGGGTTGAGACAGAGATAATATTGATGATTATAGCATGAAGGGAACTTGTTGTCGAGACAAGGGGGAGTTTGAGACTAAGGAACCGTCTATTGCCGAGATTGAAGGAGAGTTTGAGACTGTGAGAGAGAGTCTGTATCAGGGCAAAATACCTATATTCAGGACAATTTTCAAATTTCTTCTACTAATATTTATGGTTACACTAGATTAAGAATCTTAGTGGAATCGACCGTCAAAGCCCAATCGAAATCTCATCGTCTACCAAAGAGTTGATCCTCCACGAAAAGCAAATATTCCCTTTAAATAAGGAGTTTCTCTCTGAAATCTACTTTAACTAATTTTCAGCAGAAGGAACACAAGTTTTTGCACTGATTAAGCTATCTTGTGGCCTTAGCATGGGCTGCCAACCTGCACAAATCTGGACAACTTCTTTGAGGCAATCTGATGCAGCTTCCATTGTCCATGCTTCATAGCATTCGTGTGCCTCGAACACATTATCAGCACTGTCATCTACTACTATCAAACAAGGTTTTGCGCCATTAAGAAACAGATCGCCCACAGACCTTACACGCCCACTAGCCCCTTCTTCCTTATCTCTTGCCTGCTCAAACACCACAAAATTAAAAATTTAATTCAATGTGGAGCCTGCCTGTTTAGTTTTTTGACAGTAATATCAAATGTGTTTGGATCACTGGTACCTTCTCTGTCAGATATTTGAAGACCGTCTTCTTCTCGCCTGCTTCATATATATTGCACTGAGACAGAATCTGAAGTGAAGAGAGAGGTGGCCATCAAGTTCAACAGAGGACACACATTTGCTTTGTAAGATTTATCAGACCTGTGACTCTACACTGGCACAGACAGCGTATATGCCCCAATTTCTTGTGTAATTGTTGTATAGGTGAACCTTGCCGAATCGAACACGAGGATGCCGCTGCCGCGTTCCATCAAAGAAGCAGTGATGGATCGTCACGCCGATGCACCTGTCGGCGATATTGCAGCTGTTTCCCCCAATTAGAATTGTTTTGTTGTGCTCTGAGAAGTGGCATCTGCCATTGAGAAACAAGAGCTATCAACTTGAAGGTGCCAGTAAATTGCCGAGGGGAAGTACCTTGAAATGGTTATGTCTGTGCTTTCGCAGGTAATGTCGATAAGTCCATCAGTGTAATCGCGAAAACTGCAACGGTCGATCCAGATGTGCCTTGACTCGGGCTTGATCTGAATGGCATCGACATCATGCCCCCTTCCACCTTCAAATTCCAAATTGCAAACGATGGCATGCTCACAGGCTTTCAACTGCAGCCCCTTCCCTGTCACCTTAACCTTCTGACCCCTTCCGTCAATGGTTTTGTAGGATGATACTCTCAAGAAGGAAGACAGGTGAATAGTTCCTGAAACCTCAAAAACTATCCACAGAGGCTTATTGGAACGGCATCCTTCTCGAAGTGAGCCATAACCATCATCTGCATGGAATTAGCCGGCCAAAGAAAAGGAATTAAGTGTTACTTAATAAGTGTAGGATGTGCAAGACATACCTTCTAAGTTGGTGACGAGATAAAGGTCTCCATTTAGTCCTCCTATAGCAAACCGGCCAAAGCCCTCGGCTCGACCGGCAAGGGCGCGGAGGCTGTCATCAGCCTCGGCGTACGGCAGGGTTGCTGTTTCCTGAGCAATGCGTGGTTCGCAGATCAGGACGTCCATGGCGTAGATGAATTGAAGAAGGCCCGGCGGGAGTGCAATTCGTAGTTTACATGGGACAGGAAATTATGTAAATAGAGATTTGAGAACCGTCGCCGTTGAAGGAGTAACCGCATGGCGTTCAGTATCCCATAATTCGGATGTAACGCGCACTCTCTTATAATTACCAAAATAGAGTTTCTAATTAGAGAGGGTTTAACGGCATGCTGACAGAGGATTTTCTTTTTAATTGTTTGGTTTTTTAGAGATAAGAATTTTTGAGTGAATATGCATATAAATTGATTGATCCGTTCGGAAACTGAGTTAGAGAGATCGTCGGATGAGGTGGATGGAATATTGACCGAGTCGCGATGTCCCAGAAGGGGGCATGCTGAAATGGCTTCTATGTTGACCAAGTCGTCAGAAATCCTCTCGTCAACGCTGCCTGCAGCCAGCCACCGAGTTGACCCGGTCTCCGGTACCCTGATGCTCAAGGTAGATCCACCGAATATATAAGTAACAGACTAAGTCATAAAACAATGAAATGTGTATAGAATATGAATGAAAAACGTACCCTGGCCTAGGGGAGCGCCCTCGGATGGGACGCCACTCGAGTTGTCGTGACCCGGAAGAACATATGACAATGAGCAAGCTGGAGAGCTCGATTTAGCGATGAGGAGTCGGATGCGGTGGCACGAAACCTGATGCGACCTCAGCACGCAGGGTGAGTTATGACATCAGCGCGTAGGCCAGGATAAGACATCAGCACGCAGACCGAGATAAAATATCGGCACACTGACCAGGATATGAAATCAACATGCAAGCCGGGGTACACGGACACACCCAAATAAGACAACGATGCGAGGATCGGAATGTAGCCTCGGCTCGAAGGCCGGAACGCAGTAAAGACGGAGCATGATCATATCGCAATCCATTGGCGGCGAGGGCCCAGAGGCCTGATCCACATCGAAGGCACACGATAATGCAGATGATCCGGAGGTGGCCTAAGATGAGGCGATAAGAGAAGCAGCGCTGTGGCGTCCTGGAGGAGACCGCTGGTGAGGCAACGCTTGGCTGTTCGGCGGTCCGAAGGGCGGCGACCGGCGGCTGTGGGCGTCAGTGTGCCATCGGAGAGGGAAGCGGCAGGATGGCAGCGGCCCGACTCACGGCAGCGGCCGGTGGAGGCCAGCGCAGTGGAGGAGATGATGAAGGGTGGTGTCGACGCTATTGAGGATGTGTGAGGGAGGGGGCGAGGAAGGGGAAAGTTGTGGCGTGCAGAGAGGGAGAAGATTGGTAGCTCGGATGCGGCTGGCGAGAGGAGGAAAAGAAGAGGAGCAGCGGTGAGTCGGTCCATTGGTGGCGTCACGAGGAGGTGGGTGAGGAGCGGCGGCAAGTTGATCCAGTAGTGGCGTCGCGAAGAGGTGGGAGAGGAGCGGCGGCGAGTCGATCCAGTAATGGCATCGCGAGGAGGAGAGGGAGAGGAGAAGAGGTGAAGGCCGGCGGCCGGTTCCGGCGCTAGTGAGGACCGTGAGAGGGAGGAAGAAGGCCCTTTTTCCTGGTTCCGGTTGGCGGCGGCGGAGAAAAAACGCCCTCTCCCTTGGTGAACAGTGCACCCTCCCCATGTAATGACCTAAATGTCCTTCCTCTTCCCCCATATTTCCATTTGGCCCCAGCGTATATCCGTATCACTGTTCATATCGAAAGCTTTAGTATATATACAATTTTGATACGTCTGATGCACGAACATTGATGTCTCATACACGGAGGCTTGCATGAACTTCACAAATTACTTGCATGATATTGCTAGATGGGTTGAAATCCACACATTCAGATGCAGAGTTTTAGGGCATCTCTAATAGTTAAACATCTAAATGAGGTTTTTTTTAGCTCCCAATATGCCATATCAAAATTGAAAAACTTACTATTCTCTCTACAATGAAAAAAAAAACCTCTACAATTTTTTTATGGGTCCTACATTACATAATTGTTTATATTATAAATCACAAATCACAATACCACACTACTTTATCATTAATTACAAGCTTCATCTTCGAGAGAAAAAAATAGGATTGAGTTTTTAATACTGCTTCTTAGCTATGAACCTCTAACATCATCTCTACAATAGTTCAAACTTTTTTATTAAGATTTTTTGATTTTACAAACCTCTCATAAAACTTACATTGGAAATGCTCTTATTGAACATAAAGAGAGAATTGTTTATTGAACATAAAGAGAGAATTGTTTAAGGATATTGTATATCTGCATTGGGATATACATAACTGCAAGCGAAGCATGTTAGGATCCTTTCGTGCTCGGCTAGAGAGGGGGGTGTGAATAGCCGCCCCAAATCGTCGCGTTTCTTCCTACAATTTGTTAACGCAGCGGAAAATACGAAGTAGAAATGAAACGGGAGAAGAAGAACAAACCTAACTCGAGGATGTAACGAGGTTCGGA
>JBBMJZ010386021.1:0-15282 GCA_037833815.1 Zingiber zerumbet | reverse complement strand
AAAACTCAAACTTGCTAGACTGGGCGTCGCCAGAGGTCGGAACTCGTGGGCACATTCCTATGCGTTTGGAGGTGTTTCTGCGCAGCTGCGTTTTCGCGTGCACGCGAAAATCTCGGTCCAGGGTGGAGTTAGGGCACAGCGAGGTTTTCGTCTTCTGCGTGAGAGGGGAGGTGGGGATTGCGGTGGAGTTTAACTCGCAGTCAGATCGTGGAGGTGGAGGATCGCGGTGGAGTTTTCGTCGCTAGCGGATAGGATTGTAAGAGTTAGGGCAACTCACTGCCAACTCTGGGGTTTCTGTCATGAGAGGAGGTTTCTGCGTGCACGTGATGTGCACGTGAGAATCTTTTATACACTTTTTGTGGTCCAGGGTGGTCCAGGGAAGTTTGGTTCAGAGGATCCAGACTACACAGGATAGGATCCTCTGATCCCGAAACCTGGTCCAGCCTTTGCATTGGTGGGGGCCATTACCTCCCACCAATCCCTTTTTCCTGGTCCAAGAGCGGATCAAGAAAAGGGGACCAGAGGATCTCATCCCCTCTCCGCATGAAACACAGACGGAACAGGAGCTATCTTCTCCCGTCATAGTTATCATCCAGAGCCCCTCCACCAATGTGGACGCCGAGGAAATCAGTCGAGGTGTATCTGCGGAAAGCATGAGCGAGAAGGTCAAGATTGGTAGGGCCCACGTACGTGATTCGCCGAGATGTGGGAGGACATCTACTCTGTCTGCTCCTCCCAGCTGGTGGGTCGATCGTTGATGTGGCAGTAGAGTCGGGGGATGGCGAAGTGGTCGGAAGAAGAAACCGTTTGGCGGCAGAAGTGCAGGATCAACTAGGGTTGTAGGTCTTGATTAGGCAGCTGCGAGAGCCATGTCACCACTCACACCTTAATGCGACGAGTGATACCGCCTGTGTTGGCTGTCCACCTAGGAATTTCCTCGTTGAGACGGCGGGTCTATGTTGATCCTCTAAGTAGAAGGATCCATGATGATGAAGAAGAAGAGAAGTCAGAAGAGGTGGTGGAAGCTCTGCCTCTGAAAGAAGAATTTGCGACGATCTTATTTAATTTATATAGAACAAATGAATAAGTTAAATTAGGAATTATTATTACCGTTGGATTCCCAATCATTTACCGTTGTTAGGAATTTCAATACAACAATCTGACTTTTTGATCCATAATTCCACACCCAGGATCCTTTGGACCACAACCCCTGGTCCGCTCCTGGACCAGGGGTTGTTTATAGGTAGGATATGATGGATCCCACCTGTATAATAGGTGGGCTCTATGAAATTGGTAATGTGGTCCATCCTCTAGACCACACTTTGAGGTCTAGAGGATTCGTGCCCATAATTCCGGGTCCTTTTAATTACTATATATATCCAATACTGTTTTATTTAATATATTCATAAAAAAATTAAAATTTAAAAAGCCTCAATTTCATATATAAATTATATTTTTTTAACATTATAAATGTATTTAATAAGTTTCTTTTTCTTTTTCGGCGATCAAAGTTAGAATTTTTTTATTAAATATATTTATATGATAAAATAATATTAAAAAAATTATAATTTAGATACGAAATTAATGTGCTTTAGATTTTTACTTTTTTTTTTAAGATAAATTTACTAAATAAAATGGCATATAAAATAGGTAAAAATCAAGAGGAGACAAATCGATGGTAACTCAGTGTCTAGAATTCAAATTTCAAATGACACTGATATCAAATAAAAATTTGTCTACCTTTAAAATTAATCTAGTAAAATTAGAACACATGAATTATAAATATATATATATATATATACATATTTGGGCAAAAATTAAAACATTCTCCTTATTTTCATCATCCTTGAAAGCACAACCTATTTTAAAAAATATTAAAAGGGAATCTGATTTTATTTATTTTTATTCTAAAATATTCAATCACGACCATAGCTTCTATAATTGTATGGCCTAGCTATCAGAATAAAGAATAGTCTAAAGATAAAAAAAATAGGATATCAACGAGACGTCGGAGTTGGCATCGGCGAGCGCTGCTTCCCCTACTCGATAGTTGACTCCAATATTTTTCTCCAAGTAAACGCGGGCTCAGGTCGTCTTGGACTGTTTATACTCCCTTGATCCCTCTTTCTACTCCTAACTCCCCCCTCATGGCATCCCTCTCGAGTCCTACAGCGTCGTCATTCGCCTCTCATTCCGGATTCGTGAAAGAATTCCGCCCTCTATCCGTCCGATCCTGGCCTGCCTTCTTCATGTGCCGACCATTCGCTAGCAATCCTGCGCCAAGGGGGAGGAGAACGGTCGCCGTTGCTCCCTCCGCCTCTCTTCGTCGCCCCCTTGTCTGCAAAGCCGCATCTGTGACTCCTCACGGGGAGATTGAAGGCCTCAACATAGCCGAAGATGTCACGCAGGTATTATAGACGAGACATACCTTCCTTTCATTTTTAATTTGACGTTCGTAAATTTCATCGCTTTATGGTCAGAAGTATGATGTAGATGAAGAAATATGGCACCTTGAGTTGGTATGATTGGTTCCTAAGTTGATTGGCTAGAGATGCATCTCCAGTAGGTGGACTTTCACTTGTGTATGATATGTCTCTGACTGTTTTTCGTCTGAGCGAGAACTCCTTCCCAGATAGGGATTCTAAATTTAAAGATTTGCTATTTTCTTGATTCAAACTCAATCTTGTTTATATTTTGTGAAAAAATTTACAAGGTATTGTTGATCTAATAAGCTTCCTAGATATGGATAAATGTTCATGAAAACATTTACTCTCCAACATTGGGAATCTCTGATAATTGATTCTCAACTTTGCTGGGTTATATGGGTGTTGCCACCTTTTTCCATGTGCTAGTTGATGAAAAGCCAATTTGATAGTCGTCCAAGGAGTTAATAAATTCCAGATTGCAGATCTACTAAAAGGCCGGTAAGAATTACTTGAAATCATTAACGTTTCTACAGTCAAAAATTTGTATCTGTTTTCTGTTGGGTTGTTTTGGGTTCGGCCGATCTCAAGAGAACACTTAACACTGTTAAAAAACTCATATGATAATTTTTGTTATGTTTAAAAATGTATATTGATCCCGTTCGGAAGCTAAGTAGATGAGTGGCCAGTGAGGTGGTAGGAGTGTTGACAGAGGAAAGATCTCGAGCTGGGAGTTGTGGACCTACGCACACCACAGACATAGCCAATGAGAACGTTAGAGCGAGAACCAAGGAGGGGGTCCCTGGCGCAGGCACCTCTACGCTCAAGTCAGAATAGTAGCCGAGCGAAAATGGAGAAGAAGATGAATGGTAGAACAATAAAATATGGATGCCTGGGCGTGCGTACACGTACCTGGCCAATGGAGAGGATTTCCTTTTTATACAACTCCTTATAACCTCCACAATAATGAAGCGGTAGACAGAATATATCGAATAGTGGAGAATATACGGCAACCATCCTTTAGGCAGAGGAAGGCTCCATTGTGTGTATATGTAATGGAATATTCTTGGATAAGTAGCTATTATTCTCTAACAGGTTGCTGCGATTCTCTGACAATGTTGTCTCTAAGAGGGAGTCTGATTGGCCTAGAGTAGACTGGGTTTAAGCTGAGGACCATGCTGTGTAGAGTGGGGAGCTGAGCCCCATAGGTCTGGCCGGCCCTGTGTCCGCCCAGGTTTATGTTGGAAGCCTTGTTCATGAGGAGCGAGGAGCTGAGTCCCGTAGGTCCAACCGGCTCTGTAGCCGCTCGAGTTTATGTTGGGAGCTATGCCCATGAGGAGTCGGGGAGTCGAGTTCCATAGGTCTGGCCGGCTCTGTGGCCGTCCGAGTTTATGCTGGAACCCTGTTCATGAGTGAGGAGCTAAGTCTCGTAGGTCTGGCTAGCTCTGTGGCCATCTAGGTTTATGCTGGAAGTCCTGTTCATGAGGAGTGAGGAGTTGAGTCCTATAGGTCCGGCCAACTCCGTGGCCGCTAGGATTTGTTCTTGAGTGAGGAGTTGAGTCTCGTAAGTCCGGCTGGTTTTGTGGCCACTTGGGTTTATGTTGTGAGTCATACCCATGAGGAGTGAGGAATTGAGCCCCGTAGGTCCGACTGACTCTGTGGCCGCTCGAGTTTATGTTAGAAGTCATGCCCATGAGGAATGGGGGAGCTGAGTCCCGTAGGTGCTCTGTGGCCACCGAGGTTTATGTTGAGAGTCATACCCGTGAGGCGTGCAAGAGCTGAGTCCCTAGGCTCGGCCGACTTTGTGACCGCCTGGATTTATGCTGGAAGCTCTGTTCATGAGGAGTGAGGAGCTAAGTCCCGTAGGTTTACCCGCTATGTAGCTGCCTGAGTTTCTGGCCGACTCTATAGTTGCCCGGGTCTATGCTGGGAACCATGCCCATGAGGATTGGGGAGATGAGCTCGTAAGTCCGGCCGGCTATAGGGCCGTCCAGGTTTATGCTGGGCCAGCCGACTATAGGGCCGACTTACTGTAGGACCGTCCGAATTTATGCTAGGAGCCTTGCCCGTGAGAAGTGGGGAGTTGGGCCCATTGGAAGTGGTCCGTTCGGATACATGCACACTGATTTTAACTGCCACCCCATCTTAACTTTGATTGTCATGCCAGCTGGCTTCTTTGACTTCGACCCGACCCAGGGGCCCCACCTTATTCTCCATATCATATATAGGTACCTTCCATTCTATCATTTTAAGCCTATTTAAGCAGGAGTGTTTTAGCTAGTACCTCTTTATATGTACATATCTCATAAGATGTAGATGCTGCTCTTGGAATACTGTTATTATAGTTTCCTCAATAAAGTGGTTTGGTACGTAGATCAACAATTATATAGGTTTGTTTTGTGTGCCTAAGATCATTGAGGATTTGCAGGCATCATTTCTATTAGTAACAAAAAAGAATTATATCACTTAAAGCAAAGTGACCTGATTAAATTAATCAAAATAGATGTCTCACTGTGTGATCACATAAATATCAGTTTGATATCTCAAATTTTTGCTGTTTTAAAAAATATTGTTACGCTTCTCCTTTTGGTACTATCATGTTTTATTGCCTTCTCTTTCAAACAATTAGATTAAGATTTAGATATCCAGCAGTTATCCTATCTTTAATTGGCTGCTTTTTTTCTGCAGCTGATAGGTAAGACACCAATGGTGTATCTAAACAATATCATTAAGGGAAGTGTTGCAAGCGTTGCTGCCAAACTTGAGATAATGGAACCTTGTTGCAGTGTTAAAGATAGGTATAATGTTCTTTACTTGTTACTGCACTTTCCAGGGGAAACAAACCTTGATAAAGATTTGATTGCACCTTCTTCAGGATTGGGTACAGTATGATAGCTGATGCTGAACAAAAAGGGCTTATAACACCAGGAAAGGTAACCAAGAGATTTTTGCACCCGAGTCATTTTTCATACTTACAAACATAAGCATACAACATATAGGGATGATTTTACTTTCACCACATTCTTTTGTTATTTTTACAAAATGCCCTAAGACTTTCTTTGGTTTACACCTCAAGATTGATGCATTTAGATCGACTAACGGTTAAAACCATGTGACATCCTTGTGGCCATGACCCATGACCTGGAAGCTACATGGAAAAAAATCTATTTCCAAAGTTTTTTTTTCTTCTAGTTTTATCTCATTTTCTAATTTTCTTTCATTTGTCTTTGTCTCTGCCATGAGGTGCCACATGGTATTGGTTATTAATTGACTTAATGGAATTTATTGGAGGACATACCTAAGGAAATCTTGAAATTTTAGGTCCAAACTGATGGGAGATATTCTGCAGAAGTGGACAGTGAAAATTTTCTCATATATCTAAAGATTTTCCTTAGGTCAACTATGGATAGTCAAATAAGTGTTCACAAACTTGTCCAAAGAAGTATATGGGCTCTGATTAATTGATATTCTTTATATTGGAAGGGCACTTCATATGTGAAGATACTTTGAGAGCAATTCATTAGCAGCTGCAGTTCTTAATAGTTCATGAAGGGTGAACAAAGGCTAGCAAAGCCAATTTAAATTTCAAAATAGGTTGGATATGTTTCAGTTGTTCTGTTGTTAGTATTGTAAACCGTCCTTTTATAACAAAATAATTAGCCAAATACATAACTAGAGTAGGAATTAGATAAAACCTGCAATCTGTCTTAATGGAGTTGAAGTTGAAACAGGACTCAACTCCAAATCAGATCAATATAGGTTGGAAGATCTTTGATTGTATTCTTATTAAAAGTTAATAAACATACTTTGCCAATGGAGAAACTAATTAAATACATTTGTGTACTAGGAACTATTTTGAAGTGCAAACATTGAACTTGATTATCAAAAATTTTGGCCTGACAAGCAGGTTGCATACTGGATTTTGGTATTCTGAATCCCTGATGAATGGTTCAATGACCTTAATTCTCTAAGTCCTCAAGCTCTCATTCAAACTTATTTATTTAGTTTTTGAATCCCTTATCTTTGTGTTGTATTGTTGGATCTTATTGTAGTTGACTATACATATATCCTTTCATTGTCATTGTAATTTTTATTTAGCTAAGTCTCTACCTTGTTTTTTATGAATCTGAAGAGTATATTGGTGGAACCAACAAGTGGTAACACGGGGATTGGTCTTGCATTTATTGCTGCTGCAAAAGGCTACAAACTGATTTTGACCATGCCAGCATCTATGAGCATTGAAAGACGAGTTCTTCTAAAAGCTTTTGGTGCAGAACTTGTCCTCACAGATTCTGCCAAAGGCATGACAGGGGCAATTCAAAAGGCGGAAGAGATTCTGAAGAAAACACCTGATGCTTACATGCTTCAACAATTCGACAATCCTGCAAATCCAAAGGTGATATTATCATGATAATTTCCCATACTTTTCTGCTTCCATTTCAAATTCTATCCCATATTATTCCTGGATATTGTCATTGCAGATACATTATCAGACTACAGGCCCTGAAATCTGGGAAGATACAAGAGGGAAGGTGGATATTTTTGTTGCTGGAATTGGGACAGGTGGAACTATCTCTGGTGTTGGCCTTTATTTGAAAGAAAAAAATCCTAACATTAAGGTGCTTTCTCTTCTAAATGCTCTGCTTATTTTTGCTATTCAATATTTTAATTCCTGATTTTTGGTCTTGCTATTCTTCCTCAACTTCTTCAGGTCATTGGAATTGAACCCACTGAAAGCAACATTCTCTCAGGGGGAAAACCTGGTATAAGCTACCAGCTTTCCACTATATGCATAACTTATTATTCTTCAACTTTTGATTGTCCTTTCAACAAAAGTGTTTTCATATAGGTCCACACAAAATTCAAGGAATTGGAGCAGGTTTTGTACCCGGGAATTTGGACCTTGAAGTAGTAGATGAGGTTTTAGAGGTATGAATTTGTGAGATTGTTTGCTTATGGGTTTGATTTTATCATTTTTGAGTTGATATTCTGTATCTAGTTGTCCGACTCAGTGGATATCAGGTTCTTGTTCACCTGTTAGTAGTGCATCTAGTTGATACTTAGAAGACTATAGTCTCTACCTATTCAATTAAGTTCTTATCAGTCTTTTTTCTAATTATATTGGTTCTCACTTGTGGTATCATGAGTTTACTTAGACATGACAATCCTGTGATATAATATTGTAATAGGAAAAAATTGTTAAGGTTATTTTCCTAGATAGTCCCCTCTACTCTATACGAAGTATCATTATCATCATTTTACACCTGCATCCCTCAAAGGAGGATCAAATATATTTTTCTGATTGATGAGACTCACATTCAAGAATCTAGAGGACTATGAATAAATATATTATCTAGAGGACTATGATCAAATATATTATCATCAACTTACCAACTTATTGAGATAATTGATAGTAAATATAAATAAAATTTAGGTATATAGAGAACTAAAGAAAGTGGTAAAGGTGTATGAGTGACTTGAAACATACACCAAACAGATGAGAGTGATCCATTTTCTTGAGTGGTATGCACAAGATGAGATTTAAGTTTAAAATCATAAAAAATGTTACTAGGTATATTTTTAGATGGTCCATAATATAAAATCCAGTTTTTTGACCCACAAACACTTAGCATACATGCAATAATAGAATCTTCAAGGATTAAGGATTGCACTTTCTGAGATTGAATAGCCTGCCATTTGATGAAGTATAGAAAATCCTCAACTGGTATGTCAAGGGTAGAAGCCCGATTAAAATATCATGTAAAGTTTTCTTATGTGAACCCGTACTGATTGGATATCTCCAACAAATTTGAAGAACCTATGGATGGTCAAATATGGGAACTGAAATAAGATGTTGCTGCATGAGCAGAAACTCAAGAGTATGCAGAAAGCAGGCCTGCTCCCTAGAATATCATGGAAAGTTTTCTTATATGAACCCACACGGATTGGATATCTCCACTAATTTGAAGAACCTACAGATGATCAAATTTGGGAACTGAAATAAGATGTTGCTGTATGAGCAGAAATTAAAGAGTACACAGCTATCTGAGAGGAAATTGAGCAGAAATAGGGCTGGAATCCAGAAAACTTAGCACTGATCTGGAACCACAACAATAGAAGAAGAGCACCACACCAATCAAAGAACAAGGTTGTGGATCAAAGAGGAATCCTTCTGTTGATCAAAAGGAAGTAGAAGGTGATTCAGATACGATGAATGAATAGAAAAAGCTCTGATTTGGAAACCAGATCTTAGTACAATTTGATGCAGATAGGAAGGATTTCAAATATCGGAGAGGTCGGTAAATTGAAAATTTGCTGTTGTTCTCTGTAGAAGGAGATGAAGAAAGGACTTCAGCAACAACAGAAATGGCAAGGAACTCTCACCATAGAAGCTTGACAGGAAGAGCATGTGATTGAAAGAAGCTTGGGAGAGCACAAAAATGAAGGGTGTGGAAGAAGGAAACTAATTGAGCAGTTCTAGCCAATTGTCATTGGAGTCTCAGCAAATTCAGTGGATTGTCATTGGAGACTTGGAGCAATTGAGCAGATCATTGATGTGGCTCTGGCAGGTGGTGGCACAAGTACTTGTCAATTGACTTGACTGGGAACTTGCAAGTCAGGAAGGAGGTGGGTTTGAACCTACCCTAATTAATTGGTTGATTTAAGGAGATGAAGAGGAAACAACCAATTGTACAAGGCTTCCCCTGTGATTCTCATTAGGTGGTACCTGAGGTGATTGAACAGTTGCTCAATGGAGCTGGATAGATAATCAGTTGGAATCAAATCATGCAGTGAGGATGATTATGCACGAGAGCTATGAGATCCCTATTTTAATACCATTTTGCATGGAAAATTATTAGGGTTATTTACATGAAGTTTGTATTTTTGTGTTTTAATATCACAACCTTAGAGGTCCTTTCCCATAGACTGGATCACGTTTCTTACAAATAAACCCATATAGTAAAATTTACAATTGGGTCCGAAAATATTTACAATTTCATGCCTAACAAGATTTATCACAAATCTCTGTAACTTTGTTGACTCATATTTTAAGAACTCAATTAATGCAGATACTTGCATTGAAATAGAGATTACTTGATAAAACAATAAGAAAAATTATACCAGAGTTTGAAAATGCTTAAAGTTATAGTACCAGCTATAATATTGTAGTCCTAAAATATTGTGCATGGTATTTTTGTGGTTATGGAGTTTAACATTAATTAGTTTGGGTTTCTTTGTACATTATTCCTAAATTGTTTCTCATGCGGTTCGTATTGAATCAGTCTGAATCAATTCTTGATGCAGTCCAATTCAGACAAGGTTTGTATCAGCTGTGACACAATTTGAATTAACAATCCTACAGTTTCAGGTCAGCGGGTCTGTAAACCAATCCAGAAATGGATTGGGCTCACATTTTATATGATGGAGTTTGACCATATTCATTAACATAAATAGAGATAAGGTTTTGCACCTTGTGATCTCCATTTAGACTGCATTGTTTTGGGTAATTTGCTTCCTTTGATAAACCTTATGACCTTCAATAAAATGACAATTATTAGACATGTTTGGACTTGGGAATTTACCAATATTTGCAATGTATCATTGTGTCGACTGCATTTGCATCTTTGGCATATTCTAAATCTTTTTATAGTAGTATACTTTTGTGTCATCTTATGTTTTTTCCCACAGATATCAAGCAATGAAGCTGTTGAAACTGCAAAACAGTTGGCTCTTCAAGAGGGATTGCTGGTATGTAATTTTTTCAATATAGGATTCCAAGTTTCATATGAGCTATTTCCTTCTTAGTTCCTCATTAACATATATTGATCCATAAATGTATGATGCTTCTTATATTACTGGCAACTAGAATTTAAAATTTTAGTATGTAGTGTTTGGTAATTCATTTTCTGCATGGCCATTATAGTCAGTATCCAATGAGGACCAGTGGCTAAACTGCCCAATTTTGGGTGGTCTAGGTGTATACCCTGTGTACTTCCGTGGATGCTAATCTTCTATATAACAAATGTATAACCATTGGGCGTCAATTATACAATCATTCCCTCTCTTTTTTTACTGTGAAATCATATATTACCCTTATAAATCATTAGTCTCTTCTGTCCATTTCTATTATCTTTAAAATTCACTCATGCAAATTTCTTTCTTAATTTGCACTACCTCATTTGTCGATCTCACATGGCAAGATGTCATATGATTGTAGCAACAAAATACCAATAGAAGTGTGTCCACTACAGAATATATATCCTGCAATGGAGATCTTACATGGTTTGAATTTCATCTCACTAGCTATAATAAAGTTTCTCAATGCTCTGAAGTGCATAGAAGTTTATCAATCCTGCAAGAAAATAATTGAAGATTGATGAGCGAAAAAATGATCAAAAGTCATGCAATAACAGAAGTTCAATCGACGAGTTGACAAACTTAATAAGGTTCATGACTTCAAAAGGTTTATAGTTAGCTTCCTGAGGCCTTTCTTGATATTGAAGTCATTTCAAGCATGGGACTAGTAGTTTCAGTGGTGGCCTAGATGCTAGTGCAGGAATCACTTCTAGTGCCAACATTTGAGTCAATGTTGATCTCACATTTAATTTTCTCTCAGAATAGCAAGCATATTGATAATAGAGAGCAATTAGGTGTAGCTCCAATATGAAATAAAGTGAGAGAAATTGATTGAGATAGTATAGAAATGTTTAAAGATGACTGATAAATTATGTATTTAGAAGACTAAAGAATGCTTAGTTAATGTAATAAACACTGTCAACAAGCGAGTATCCATGTATCATAATTTCTTCATCTATCACTGTGAAATAATTTCATTCCACAAGGTAATCGCCACTTTTTACAATTATCATAATGTAGTTACATTTTTAGAAAAAATATTTTTCCAGAAATGATGTTGGATTCAAATGGTATGGTTTCAAAGTTGCTTGAGTGTTTCATGGAAAGGAAATAGAGAAGATACTAGTTTTGATGTAATTTTAAGATCATATTGCGTGGATGATATTGGTGGTTGACCATTGTAAATTTTCTCAACAAAGTCCGTATAAGCAAGAAGCCGTACATGAATTATCTACTATAACTTTTATGAAACTCTGAAAATATGAAGGCCGAGTTCCAACCATTTATTGACATCATTTATAAAGGGAAAGACAAAATTTTGCTAGATATTTGAAGCACACTAGCCTTGCTTTTTAACACTGTTACAATCTCACAGTAGACGAGACAATTCAGTAATGAAACAAACATGATTCTGAAATGGAAAACATAAGCGAAGGCCATTTGTTTCAAAAACATAAATGTTAATGCCATATGATTAGATGTAAGTCGCATTCATATGGATCATAATTTAAGAGAATTATAATAATTCTTTCTTATTAAATCCTTGATATGAATTGTATTTTAGACAATTTTTCATCAAAGTTATATCTTAACCATTAAACAAACTAAAGCCATCAGAAATCAAATTAGATTTATCATAAAAATAAAATAAAAGGGAATCCTTTGTAATGATGTAAGTTTAGAGTTTGGTAAAAAACTGTCACGTGAGTGAACGATGAGGTTGGGACAATGAGGAACATGTCTTGCCCAATCAAGACTCAGAATCAATAATGATTGAGAATTCTTACCACATCAAAATTGTCTTGCTCTTATCTTCACATAGCACCATCATTTTTATCTTCAGTTGTTTGATGACATTGGACCCAATCAATGTTAATGGTGGAGTCCATGATGATTGTTATATTGTTGGAATCTCATGGATGATTAAATGTCTGGTTGTCCATTTCATTTTTATTCTAAATGAAATGAAAACGACAACATTTTAAGTAATTTGAGAAACTGACATATGAGCGTACATTCTTCGTTCATGAATCATGGCATGCTCCATCAATCAGTATTAAATGAAACGTAGCATTATCTTATTTAATAGTGTAGCTTACTGCATCCTTAATGCACAAGGTTAGTCATGTTTCATTAATTTAAAATGTCCTATTTTATTTATTTTACAGAAATATATATAAAATTTGTTTGATGCATGTGCACCAGAAACATTCGATGTAGTACATTAGTGTTTCTAACTTGAGCTCAAGTCAGTAATTACTGTGCTTTCACGTTAGGTGTGGATTTCCTAAAGCCATTAATCAGCGCTTCTTAATTCTGTAATTCTTTTTCAGGTTGGTATTTCTTCTGGAGCAGCAGCAGCTGCTGCAATAAAGGTTGCAAATAGGCCAGAAAATGTCGGAAAACTTATCACGGTATGCCATTAGTTACCTAATATAATAAACTTGGTTACCGAAAAGTATTATTATTGCAATGTTACTAATTATATTATTTAATCTTTCTTTCTTTCATATGGTTTCATCTTGATTTTTTTTTCATCATCTTTTCTTTGTCAAAATACTAAAAAATATACATTAAAATGCCTTTCTAGTTGAAAGACTATTACAAGGATCAAATTCTTAGAAAGAAGCATTACATATTTAAAGGTTTAAAAATATATTGTCATTTATGAGCATTGTTAAGTGGGACAAGTTTGAAATTTTAGAATGATTTGATAGTTGAAGTAAAACTTGATCCAGCAAAAATGTTGGTACATTTGCAGGATTTTTGTGCAATTTGCCTTATGATCTTGTCATAAATAAGGTAAACAATTTTGTGTTTAGGGGCTTTAACCTGTTTTGTGAATGTTGTGAGGAAATCACAGTGGGTAAAAATGTTTGCCAGCTATTGAGTGTTTGAACTTTAAGTGGAGGGAAGTTGGTCGGAGGTGGGGCATGTTGAATCTAGTTCCTGCACACTAGAAGTGGAAGGCTTATTCTAGTTGAAATGTAGCAAGTTCAGCTGAAGTAAAAGTAGCTCGATTGAGATGATAGCTAATTGTGCTGGCTTGGAGAAAACTGGGAAATAAGCTTTAAGTGAATTGAGATGGAGAGTGACAACTACTTGTCCCCTGTAACAAATGTGTCCATGAATCTCCTACATTTGTACTTGACTCTCACTATAGGTCCCATAAGGAATGCCCATCTAAGGCCTTCAATTACCTATTGACCAACTTGACTAGGCAAATGTCGCTCATCCATTTACTGTTGCCTAATCCAATGAACCCCGTTCTGATCTCACTGTTAACTAACATCCATGAATGTGTCAGTATCTCAACAGCCATTCACGATAGTGGTTAATTTTATCTGCATAACTGAACGCAATCGAATTACTTTTCCTTATAACGACAGATTTTCGCACGGCATTCGTCTTGGCATCTCTTCTACTATCCAATTCTAAATCGAAAACTGTATGTTTTACTTGCTAGGTTGTGTTTCCTAGCTTCGGCGAGAGATACCTTTCTTCTGTGCTGTTCCAATCTATTCGAGATGAATGCGAGAAGATGCAACCTGATCCCTGATGCAATTTTTCCAACAGCTTCAGCTGATTTCATTCATTTTCGCTTCCTACCGGTGCAAATGCAATCGATAGACACACTTTTCAAGAAATAAAGTCACTGTGCCATATAAATTTCATGTTCAGAATGTATTTCACAGATACTTTGTTGTATTTGAGATGTTGAATAAAAGTAATTTGCTTTCTATAAAATATTTTTTTTTTATTTATTCTGCTCATGTTTAAACTTAATTCATTTATTGAATGAGGTTAGTGATGCATCTAAGAAAAATAACATCGATATAAGAAAAAGTTTACAAAAGGGTAAAAGGTTATATATATATATATATATAGAGAGAGAGAGAGTGAGAGAGAGAGAGTTTTGATATGCTAAGCGATATTTTATGCGTGACTATCAGCGAAATCCGACGTGAGCAATTTGATGTGGTCAAAACTTAATTTTTTTAATCTCTCTCTCATCTGCATGCAACAACTTTTTCCTCTCATCTGCATGCAACAACTATAAAATTCTTATTTCTCTCTCATCCGATTGCATGCAACAACTTTTCTCTCTTACTTTTTAAATTAAAATGATATTTTATCTTCTCTTCTATTATTACATATAAAAAATTATTATGGTAATGATGATACAACTTGTAGCAGTTACTATGCAGTAGCTGCTACAATGATGCAATAGCTGCTACAATGGTGCAGTAGCTGCTACAATGGTGCAGTAGCTGCTACCACGGTGCAGTAGTTGCTACAACGGTGTAGAAGTTGCTACAACGGTGTAGTAGCTGCTATAACGGTGCTATAGCTGCTACAACTTGTAGCAGTTACTATGCAGTAGCTGTTACAACGGTACAGAAGCTGCTACAACCATGTAGAAGCTGCTACAACGGTGCAGTAGCTGCTATCTTGTAGCAGTTACTATGTAGTAGCTGCTACAACGGTACAGTAGCTGTTACAACGGTGCAGAAGTTGCTACAACGATGCAGAAGCTACTACAACGGTGCAGTAATGACTACAACGGTGCAGTAACTGCTACAACGGTGCAGAAGCTGCTACAATGGTGCAGTAACTGCTACAATGGTGCAGTAGCTACTACAACATAACAGTAGCTGCTACAACACAATAGCTACACAATAACACTGCTATACGTTATAGCAGCGACTATACAGAAGCTGCTACAACGTGTAGCAGCTATTGTGTAGTAGCTGCTACAACATGTAACCGTTATTATGTAATAGATGTTACAACGTTGTAGCAAGTACATCACTTTTAAAAATTAGCAGCACAGTGATTATTACATGCAATCAGATGAGAGAGAGATTAAAAAATTTTATAGTTGTTACATGCAGATGAGAGAGAAAATTGTTGTATGCAGATGAGAGAGAGATTAAAAAATTGAGTTTTGACCACGTCAGATAACACACGTCAGATTTCGCTCACGGTCGCGCACAAAGTG